>JAEUWQ010000140.1:0-183012 GCA_018524765.1 Podaxis sp. AQ799166 | reverse complement strand
CTTGCCGTCTTCGGAGAGGCATCTTCGTTTGGAGGGTGATATGAGGATACTTCCAGCGTGTCGCAGGGGCTTCGTCGTTGTCGTTGTCGCTACTGCTGTTCGGCTCATAGAGTCTGAGGCTTCAAAGAACACATACAGCTTTCTGGAGAGATAAGTGTGCGATGGATGTAGCAGATTGAGTCACTTCGACTGAGCTCGACGTCAAGGTTGGAAGGCAACCTAGTGTAACCGACGCGCACATCTCTCTCAATTAACAGTCACGTGGATATCACATGCACATCTGACCATGATCTTGTGACTTCCTCATCCGGCGCTTTTTCCGTCAGTATTCCACGCCTGGATGGATTTACTTAACGAATCGAGGTGCTATCAGGTGCTATCGCGGAATACCTTAGGTGGGTCCTGGAAGGATCATTGAATCTATATACTCGAGTATTATACTCGCTGTCGCTGTCGCAGTGATCCCACATTACAACAGGATAATGAACTATGTCATAGATCAATAATGAACCGGGGAAACTCGTTGCTACTTAGTACTTAATGGTGGCATTACATGGATGCCAAAACTCGCGCCTCAATTAGAAGAACACCAACGACTCGGTGTCGAATAGAGATCATCGATGAACTCTTGAAATAATGACGCGAATTTCGATGCAATAAATCGAAACTATGATGGGCTCAAACCATGGCAGAATGCTCTAGGTAAAAAAACAGTTACTTTCTGCCCATGTCTGAACATTGGAGAGTTGGAGCGAGAGTGGGAGCGAGCAAGAATAAGGAAGCCGTTGGAGGCATGTACTTCCAAAAGAGGTGGAGACAAAAGGGATAGTGGATGAAGCCAGATGGGAGTGGAGGCCAGCGTGGAGAGGGATCAGTTCATATATGTACTCGATTACTGTGGTATACCTCAAGCATCCCTGCCCTCAGGTCCCTATACCGACTTGGCTGGCCGTGTGCTTCTCTTTCACGCTTTATCTGCAAGCCTTCCAGACGCAGGGTCAGATAGCCAATGAATTGCAATTGAACAAGAATCCGATAAGTATAGCATCTATGAGTAGAGGAACATGAATGTGTACAGTGATACAAATCTGCAATAAGACTGAAGCCTGAGGTTCAAGATAGTCGTACGAACGGATAGGAATACCCAGGTGGGGTCTGGAATACGGCAGGCGCGGAATACAAGGCAATCACTGAAGCTCGTCGTTGCCCTGATACTTTTGACATGCTCATGACTCTACCATATATCATGGTGCCACCGAATGAGCTGCAGGTTATGTTGAGAGAGTCGAAGGAGAAGGCAGATGAGGCAGAGAAGAGGCACGTGCATGAGAAAGTCGAGACCCGGATGAAGCAAACCACTGCAACTGCTACATTGGGGAAACATACTTAGTTTGCGCCTCAGGCAAAGAAGCGATCTTCATCGTACCCTTCGAACAACCAACCCCCACCTACATCATGACAATCGGAGAATTCACGGCCTACAAATCATCATACAAAGTATCCTCGACTCAATTGACGAAAACCTAGAGGCCAACGCGAAGCACTCGCACCTCTTGGGGAAGACGCCGTCCAAGACTTCGCAACCTCCCTCGTCGCCAAGAGCCTGGGAATCCCCGACAGAAATACCGGCGAGCACAAGACGATGTGGAATGTATATGCTGGCACCTTGG
This sequence comes from Podaxis sp. AQ799166, assembly GCA_018524765.1. Taxonomy (NCBI): domain Eukaryota; kingdom Fungi; phylum Basidiomycota; class Agaricomycetes; order Agaricales; family Agaricaceae; genus Podaxis; species Podaxis sp. AQ799166. The sequence goes on along the minus strand of JAEUWQ010000140.1, from coordinate 181,342 downwards.
CAAGACCCCCATCCTTCGAACTCTACCTCGACCTCACCCACGCTATCTGCAAGCTGACCTTCCTCACAACCGACTACGAGAGAGGAATCCCTCGCCTAGCCAATGCCCAATCATACTGCACCGAGTGCAAATCCCAAGACCACATAACCAATGATTGCGCCTTCCTGAACATTCTTGGCTGGCAAGGCCCCAGAGACGATACGGCGGAACAAAGCATCAGGGAGATGAATGAAAGGATCAACAGCAACTCCCCTCCATATAACAAACTGTCGTCCAACAAAGAGGGAAGGCGGAATGCAAGAAGCCGAAGGAGATACGAGTAGCTAGATCATCCAGCGATGGACCCCACCGATACCCACACCCAACCTATGTTCACGTTCGTTCAATTAACCATTAGCCTTAATCTGATCTACCGCCCAATGTATTCGCCTAAAAGAACAGAGCGACAAGCATAAGTAAGCCCAACAATCTGTAGGCGAACAAAGCCAAAACCAAAAGAAACCCTGGGTGGGAAGGCCCAAATACCTCACGAAAGGGAAAGTCAACCCTGTACCCAGGTGAGGAGCGACTAACCCTCTGAGCGGACGCATAGCAACAGTCGAGAGCTATCTCTCTTGGTTTTCACGGGGCTGGTTTTACTCCGTGGATCTTAAACCAACAGCTTCTACACACAGAAAGACTTATATCTAACCAACACACCGTAAATAACGGCCCAAGGTACTCTCCCTGCCAGAGCAAAGGAGGCCCGGCCGACGCCGCTGACCAGACCTCTGATGAAGCTCCGAACAGGATCGGAAGCGGAACCCAGACCAACAGAGCCACTGCTCCACCGGAACACCCTGAGTCGATGCATATAACTGATAGCTCGAACACTTCAAAAAAGTTAAGGGATTCATAGGAACAAACCTAAACAACAAAATTCACCTCTTAGTCTTGTCAACCACACTTGAAACAACAGGGATCACATGCAACATTATCCTCAACCTTCTTCATAAATATCCGCTTGCTTCTGCACAGGCGCAAGGTGATAGCTTGCTTTGGGAAAGTAGCCCCTGCTGCAAGGCATATACTGGTTGTCAGTATCCTGATCGAATCTGCCGCACTTAGTATACCAATTACAATTGTTGCGGCCATTGGAATTGCGACCTATTAACTCTTCGGGAGCGTTGTTACACCCATTGCAGCCGCATGCCAGGTGAGTCAATACTGAGACCTCAGCAACTCGACGGTGCTTGATACAATGTCCGCCAGTATTTTATTTCTGTGCTGATCCTCCATCATGTTGCTCTGGTCAAGGCAATTGGCCAGCAGAGTGTAACAGAAGGTGTAGAGCCCAGAGACTTGAGAAGGATTCCTTCAGATGACCTCAGGGTCTCAGACTCCTAGAATCTATCGCACAAATAGCTCTAGTCCTTGATATGAAGGTTTAACCAAGTCAAACTGTTTCCAAAAGGACGGCAACTATGTTCACATCTGAGCGTCTGTTCAACCTGTTTGAGGCGCGGTGCGTTGATATCTGGATCTCCATGTAGCGCTGCTGCACATCAAAGGATAGAAGGTAGCAATTATGAAATGCGAAACCATGCGACAAAGCTACGGTACTTCATTGAGTGAATGCATATTTCCTAATAGTATCATTCTTCAACCGTCCAGTGTTTCGGCTACCGATACGAGGCAGGTGACACCTGGCGCCACACATACACATTTGATCAGGGCATGAAGTTAGCCATGACGGCCTTGTTGAGTGTAGGCACTTGACTGTGTAACAGTTTCCCGCTCCACCGGCCCCGGCACAACCTCCCCTTCCTCTTGTCGATCAAAAGCCCTGCCTATAGCGAACTGATGAATGATCAGGACAGTCGCAAGCGCCTAACAGTGTACTCTCAGCCCACATTCTCCTCAGACTCTGGTCCTGAAATGGCGTACCTGACTTGGAAAAACAACAGGGATCAGGGCAACCAAGGGGGATATTCGAAAGAGATTCGCAATGGCCGTCGCTGTCGCAATTGGTACATTAATGGCAGCCGAGTCCAGCAAGATACCCGCGATATAAAGGTAACGCTTTGTTGGAACATCGTCTCCCAAGCACGCTTTTACCATTCGTCTATGTAGCAGCAGGCGAATGGTAATGAAGACCGTTCCATAGAGATTTATAGCTGCGTTGCACGTGAACATTATTACCATGAGAAAATTGCCCAGACCGGCGCGGGTCACTCCAACAGAGATCGATCCTGCAACTGGAAATAAGGTTGAGTATTATTGTGCAAATGCGGCTTGGCTAAAGTGAACCAACCATACCTATGTTCACGATCCACAGACACGCAGGAAAGGCCCAAAAGACATTCCGCCATTTCGACGGGCTATAATCAAATGCATTGTGTACCATGTAACAACGCCATATCTTCGAATAATGTATGCCAATGAGGACCCTGGACAGCAAAGGAATGGCTTGACTCACGAGAAGTCCGTCAGTCATACTCAGTATAATGATCTGAAACAAATCCAGAGCAACAAGCATTTTGTTATACATCAGTTTGTCGAGCTCCCCTTTTGAACGGGGATAAAATATGGCACAGATATTGACGACGAGGAAATACACAAGCTCGAAGGCAGTAACCATGAGCAAGAGCGCGATGATATAGACCCGAAACAAGCGACGCCGTTGGTGCGGTCCTCCAGATGCTGAAGATAGAAGAAAAAGACAGATGGTTCCGAGAGTGATAAGTCCCCCAGTGAACAGCGCGCTGAGAAACAACCCCACTGTTAAGGGCAGCTCGCTGTAGTCCACTGCGTGCAATATGTCGAAACCGGAGTCCATTGGGTTCCAAGAAACAGGGTAGGCCGCGAGCTACATCGGTGGGAGATATGATATAGTTATGATCAGCATCTTCACGGGGGGATGGCATCATGCTTCTTACTGTTGGTTAGAAGTCTATCGAGTCGTGCTCAAATTCCCGAACCGGCCTCTGGGGATGCTGCTTTTCAATCTTCCATGGAGCAGGTATTAAAGATGGGCTCCATGGCGCTCTTGGACCTCCCTTCCTTTGGTTAGCTTGCGGCAAGATCCGCAAATGTCGAAGAGCTGAAAATCCTGTACTACGGTGTGGCGGGAATGATGGAGGTTGTTTTTTTTTGAAGCTTAAGCGATCACCGGAGGCTGTGTGAACGATTGCCCCTTGATATATGTAGTGACTTAGTGGAGCTTGTTGCGGAGTGTAACAACCGCTGTGCTCGCGGAGGACTGGCTAAAACTGAGGACATTATCAACACAACCAGTCTGGTTCGGACAAGAGGCGCTTACCTTCACCAGCTTGGACCCATGGTGAAAGAGTGGTGGTTACTAATCATGATGAAATCTCCTCTAGTTTGGTTGGCAAGCGGAATCCAAGGGAGGAGGACGAAATGGGGACATCGAGGATATAATCGGTGTACATCAAATGATGAGATGGTAACATCCAACGATTATGAAATCTGAAATACGTCGAAACATCAGGTTATCAAGCGTAATGTATCTACGACGCAACTTTAAGTTATTTATAGTGGCGACGCGAAGGTAATCACTCACCTGAGTCTCTCCAGAGATTCAGTACACAGCTGGTGTATCTATCTATCAAGTATGATATATCTACGACACAACTGTAAGTTATTTATAGTGGCGACGCGAAGGCATTCACTCACCTCCGCCTGTCCAGGGATTCCGGTAGGCGACTGACATGAGGAGGAAATCGGAAACAAATTTTTATATCCTACGGAATATCGGTTATCTGGTGATAGGAGAAAAACGGAATCTACAGAATAGCAAGTTTTCGTTTACAGGAAGTCTGGCAATTCTGCGAGGGACAGCGCGAAAGGAAGGAGTCCCAAAAGGGATTTCATATAGATGACCCTTGCGCCCATATTCAACCGGTGTGTTGATCCAAACTTCAGCGTAGATGATGTAGGAAGTTTGAGAGATACATGTGCAAGGCCGGAATCCGACTACTGGGTCAGAAGCTACTTGTCCGGTCCCACACACCATGTCAATCCCTCCCTGTCATATACTCCAAGGCTTCAGCAACGTTCCACTCCCCGATAAATGCCCATCTATCATCCCTTCGCAGATAGCTCAGAATCTCCTCTTTTGTCGAACCTCCAATAAGCTCATTCCATTTGACGACCTGTTTCCTGGGTGTCAATGCAAGCGCTCTCAGAGCATCTGTGATTGAGCACGCCAAAAGCTCTGGTTTCGTCGAGACATAAGCTTCTTCGTCTGGTTCAGGATCGGATAGCTCCAACTCGCCATCATCATCCAGTGTCGAATTAAGCTACTCGCGTTGCTGAATAGCGTGCTGTCCGACGTGGCAGCAGTGCTATACTTCCACAGCATGCTAGCGTTTGCATTGCCATACGTATTCTCTTCCGGACATGGACGTTTGGGACCGTCCCAAGGCACGATGCTTCCTTCCCGCAACAACTCACAAATGGCCCATTGGAACAGCCGCTTCTTCTTCCCCGCGAGTCCTACCCTGTCAAGTTTGATCCGTTTAACAGGTTGTTTGGAAGTCGATTTGGAGGATGAATGCGATGTCGTTTCACGCGCATTCTTATCTTCTTCGCGAGCACGTTGTTTGACAACGCGTTTCGCCATAAGAGATAGTTCCGGGATGCGTCTGAAATACGAGAGGGTGAAGCCTTTGCATGCGTTGCTCACAGTTCACTTCGAGGAACTTGGTTAAGGTGTCATATCAGCCCGTGGCCGGGGTGTATGACCCCCATTACCACGTCTCCATGGTTTTGCTGGCGTGCCGAGGATCTGCGACGCCTGCTTCCGATTGGGTAGGTAGATGTCAAGGTCGTCATCGGAGTCGGAGTCGTCTTCAATCAAGTCCTCAGGAGCATTATCAATGAAGTGTTTGACATATAACCGGAAAGCCGTGTCAGTGAGGTTGTGAGCGTAATCGTGATGGATGGCGCAATTTCGGTGGGGACTGGTCATAGAAGTCAACGGCTAGGCCAGGCGTAGAAGTAGTCAGATGAGTCACCTGGGGCTTGTGGTTAGGTTTTGTCGGACTGGATGGTACAGTGACCGGGCTTGAGGTGATCGTGGAGGGCGTCGGGACCGTAGTGTGTAACGCATTGGTTGTGGATGGCGTTTGAGGTTCTGTGGCTTTTACTGGTGACTTCTGTGTCTCTTGGTTGCGAGCCGCGACCGGAATGACGAAGGGTTCCGAACGAGAGTAATGGTTATGGTGCAGCTCTCGAACGGTGATTCCATGATCAAGCTGATTTCTGAGAGTTGATATTGCTAGGCAATTGTTAGCATCTGCGAAAGCATACGAAGGAACAAAGGGTCTCACATTTCTTCTACCAACACGACTCTACTCTCATGCTTCCGCCGCACTTTCCCAACCACTTTTATAACTCCCCCTATCCGAGTCATGGGTCTTGGAGGTGGCAACGGTTCTGGTTCCCTCACATACTTGTTCTTTTCTAGAGGTTGCGAATGTTGTTGCGAGACGTGTATGCAGTCAATAACCAAGGTTCCATCATCGACTTACGATACCATCAGGAGATGTGTTCATGAACGCAATCTTGTCAAGCTTACCAGTGTACAGAATTTTCTTCTCGAGCTCCTGGATACCAACAACGACACCACATATCTCAACCTTACGGCAAGGTATTCTCCCTAACCAGTAAAAATCATATTCTGGTCAACAAAATTTAATTTCGCGGAAGACAGAACATTGGTGTCTGAATAAACCTTCTTGGCTCCTGACATGACCATAGCATCTCGTACGTAGCACTTCGCTATCGCAGCCGACGACAAAGTCCATTCCCATATCTCCTTCGCTGAAGGTTCCTGTATCGACTTGCTCTTGCCGTCTTCGGAGAGGCATCTTCGTTTGGAGGGTGATATGAGGATACTTCCAGCGTGTCGCAGGGGCTTCGTCGTTGTCGTTGTCACTACTGCTGTTCGGCTCATAGAGTCTGGGGCTTCAAGGAACACATACAGCTTTCTGGAGAGATAAGTGTGCGATGGATGTAGCAGATTGAGTCACTTCGACTGAGCTCGACGTCGAGGTTGGAAGGCAACCCTAGTGTAGCTGACGCGCACATCTTTCTCAATTAACAGTCACGTGGATATCACATACACATCTGACCATGATCTTGTGACTTCTTCCTCATCCGGCGCTTTTTCGGTCAGTATTCCACGCCTGGATAGATTTACTTAACAAATCGAGGTGCTATCAGGTACTATCGCAGGATACCTTAGGTGGGTCCTGGAAGGATCATTGAATCAATATATATTATACTCGCTGCCGCTGTTACAGTGATCCTACATTATAACAGGATAATGAACTTAGTCATAGATCAATAATGAACCGGAAACTCGTTGCTACTTAGTACTTAATGGTGGCATCATATGGATGCCAAAGCTCGCGCCTCAATTAGAAGAACACCAACGACTCGGTGTCGAATAGAGATCATCGATGAACTCTTGAAATAATGACGCGAATCTCGATGCAATAAATCTAAACTACGATGGGCTCAAACCATGGCAGAATGCTCTAGGTAAAAAAACAGTTACTTTCCGCCCATGTCTGAACACTGAAGAGTGGGAGGGAGAGTGGGAGCGAGCAAGAATAAGGAAGCCGTTGGAGGCATGTACTTCCAAAAGAGGTGGAGACAAAAGGGATAGTGGATGAAGCCAGATGGGAGTGGAGGCCAGCGTGGAGAGGGATCAGTTCATATATGTACTCGATTACTGTGGTATACCTCAAGCATCCCTGCCCTCAGGTCTCCATGCCGACTTGACTGGCTGTGTGCTTCTCTTCTACGCTTTATCTGCAAGCCTTCCAGACGTAGGGTCAGATGGCCAACGAATTACAATTGAACAAGAATCCAATAAGTATAGCATCTATGAGTAGAGGAACATGAATGTGCACCGTGATACAAATGTGCAATAAGACTGAAGCCTGAGGTTCGAGATAATCGCGTACGAATGGATAGGAAACGTGCAAAAGGTTTCGAACAGCATTCATGAAAAGAAATGTAATCAAAGCCAATGCGAAGGAAGAACAGCCATTCCATCGGAAACAGTCATGCGGATGTTACCGTAGGATTCCGGCTGGGAAAGAACGTAACCACCATGTCAACGTTTAATCCGCTTAACGTCCCCGCCCTCCCCAACTTCTAATGGCGCGAAAGGCTCTCTTCGCGGTGGAGCAGCCTGTTGCAATCCCATACCCGGCCGTGGGCCACGATGACTGTCAACATTTGTCCGCGAACTCCCCTCACTCGTCGAAGCCACCATAGCGTCAGCAGGTCGTTTCATACCAATGCCACTGCCAATGCCAACTCGTTGGCCCTGATGTAAATTGGTGTTATGATTTTGGAGGGGGTTCTAGAAGAAAAAACGATAAGCGAGATCGGCCATGTTTCACTAGTGATCGATCATAAAGACTAAATGCGTACCATTCCCGGAGGAAAATGGAATCCTCCAATTGACGGCGTTAATGGACGCTTTCCTCCGGATTCACCAGAGCTCGAAAGAGCGGGATTAGGATTTTCGTTCTCATTCTGAACCGGTGACGGCCTGTTGAGCGATCGGTGGTTCCGTTGTGCTGGAATATGTCCAGGCTGGTTTTTGCGACTAATGCTACTAAGAGGTCGGAATGCAGATGCCTTCTGGTCGTTTGAGAAGCTACTAGTTGACGAGGAAGCAGCTTGCACTTGTTCTGTAGGCGTGGATTGTTGGATAGGAGGTGACGTTTCCAACGGGTTGGTGTTGCTTGTTGGGTTAGGGTCCAGGATTTCCTGCCACCGCCGCAGTCTAGTCGCCTTCTCCCTTGGCGGTATACTGCTCTTCGAAATGTCGCCAACGGACGTTTCACTAGTAGTCACGCTTATATCTCCGTCTGGGGGTAGGAAATTTTCATCAAGAGCAATTGGCTGGCCCATGTCAGCCTCGGTCTCAATCGGCCGTCCCAAATCACCCTCCTCTATCCCCAGTGCGGCAAGGAAGACGTCGTCATCTCCAAAATCGAAACTCTCTTCAGCCTCTACTTTAGCTATGACAGGTTGTCCTGTTTCGGCGGGAACGGCAATACCGATTCGTGAGTCCTGTGCAGAACTTTCCGTGAAGGAGGCGCGGCGGTTTTGTTGTTGTTGCTGTGGGTGATGCTGTCGAGGATGTCGCATATATTGATTTGAAGTATCGGATGCTGATTGGACGGATGCATTGTCACCGGTATTTGATGAAATGTTGGAAGTGTTGGAATTGTTGGTGTTAGCAAGGTTCGTTGATGGCTGCCTTTTTATGGGAGCTCGCCCATTTGGCAAAGGTTCTCGACTGTTGATAGGCTGTCCAATGGTCGAGGATGATGCTGATATTGAGGGCGATGTTACAGCGTTGGGGTTGAATGGAGGTACAGGCGGTCTCGACGCGGTTGTCGGTGGATTGATCGAAGGTTTCGTCTCTTCCGCAAACTCTGGTCTTCGGTGAAGCTCGCTCTTATCAAATTTAGCCTGAGACGCTCTTGTTAGCTAATATCTGGGTTTCGGAATGAAGTACATACCGGCGGAACTTTCATCTTTACAACTTCCTGGGTATATGCTCTGTCATAAAGACAGTTTCCCATCAAGTTTCCAAAATTCCTCAATGCACGTTTGAGGCCATCTGTGACTGCTTCCTTCTTGCACTAGAACACGATCATGAACAGCGTGAAGCGCCTCAAGATGTAGATGTAGATAAACATACCTTGTCCAAAGCTTGACCTTTGCTTGGCGAGTTATCCGCCGTGCCACACCCAATATCCTCATGGTATACACCATCCCGGAGTGTCACCCTTACAACGGCAGAAACGCCTACATTATACCGTCCTGACTCGGTGCGATCCACGAAATCCGTAGTCATGTTGACCACGTTAGAGCTCCATCCATTGAATCCAAAGACCTCGTTCGCCAAGTTTATAATCTTCCACCCCTCCGCATACGTTAGCTTCGGCCCCCCTCTCGGCCCCTGTCTTTGGGAGATGTATTCCGGGCCAAGTTTTTGGTTGAGTTTTACTTGTAATGCAGCAATCCTCGTCGCCGTCTCTTCAGACATATTCTCGTTTGCAAAAGGTGTTGGTGTAAACGGCATTGGTGAGCCCAAGGAAGGGAAAGAGGGCACTGGCGTTCCGTGCATCGATGGGTTAAATGACATGGCTCCAGAGGTGACAATTGACGAGTTCATTGCCTGACTTGCGTAGTACGAGTGGACTAAGTGGCCACTAAATGCACCGGCCATGCAGTTATACGGAGTCGAAGTTAAAAAGACATCCGGGTCTGATTGTACGATTCTTGTATCCAAACGCGCCTAATGTGAGTCGGGGAGAGAGAATGGTAACTTTGATGGCACCGAGACCAATCCATCACGCATCACGCGTCAGTCACGAGTTCCAACCGTTGTAGCACGTGACTTGTATCATGCTGACTGCTGCAAACATGAAGTGTTTTGTTCGTGTTTTGTTTGCAATCTGCGGCGGCGCGGTTCGGCGCACATTGCGTATGTGCTTGAAAAGAATAACCCACCAGAAAAAAACTCTCGACACTCGCGATTACACCGCGATCAAAGAACCATTAGCCTTTGTTTATCGTCATAGACTCGGATTCACGTTTCCAATGTTTTGGAGCGTAACCCCGAATGAAAAAGAACCTTTCCAAGGATCAACAAACGGTAGGTAAAGAGGTTTATGCGTTCCATGTTCGGATTTCACGCAGATGTCTCATCACTTCCGAATCCCAGTTCCTGAATAGCTTAGTATTTTCGTGTAGACAAGTGTCCCTACCTACGGGTAGCGAGCTTCTTCTAGATTCTGATTCCGCTGTCGCACTCCCTCCGTGCCAGAAGACTCTAGGGTGGGTTTTACGCATTTGGATCTATTATTAGAGAACCCGATACCTGTGGAGGGTCACAGTTTGGTTCTCAGGGTGCAGAAGATGAGCCGTGATCAATGGACATCCACACCTCATATACCCCGGAGCGATAACCAACTTGGGCGGCGCGTGAGTAACCTCGCACCATCTGCGCATGGCATAATCCTAACGTTTCTCACAGTCCAATCAAAGTGCAGAACCCCGACTTAGCTCGGCATACCCGTTAGCAAATAAGCTTCGCGGTAAACGGTAATTGTTACCCCAGTGACCATTTGCTCTTCCCGCTGATACAAATATATTTCTCCCTCAGAGACATATCACTTTATTAGATGGAATAATCAACCCAAGACCAGAACTCTTATATAGGACGGGTCTCTTGATCGCTGTCACCGCCTACTCCCGCCTGTCAACAAGCCCGTCATTCATATCCACCCGCGCCCTAACCGCGCCCTAATGGGATCTACAACGTCCTACCGATCTTCCATCAATGGAACTATGACCTCATCCTATCCAGGACCAGAGGCTCATACGCAATCCCAGGTTCCCAATCAACGCCTAAATCCAGGCCATAAACCTACCCAAATTGCCGCTGAACCCAAAGTGCGCGACGTCAAGATCAGTCCAGACGGCAAACTGATCTTATACCAAGTCACCCCATTCTACCGAGCCGGCGATCGCACACTGTCTGAACTCTGGCTCGCAGAGACTGACCGACCTCAAAGCGCGATCCAACTCACAAGTGGGGAGTTTAATGACCGTGGGGGCACTTTTCATCCCGATGGGACACAAATTCTGTTTTTGTCAGATAGGCAGACTCCCGGAAAGGGGAGCTACATTTATACTCTGGCGCTTGGTCAGCCTCCGCTCGTTGATTATCGGGGCTATCACCGTAATGACACCCCTGATGACGCGACAAAGACGAAACCCGAGCCTCGCATCTTAACATCCAAGTTCAGCAAGAAGGGGGTGCAGGGTTTCGAGATCTCTCCTGATGGGAAATGGGTCGCGTTTACGAGCCAGGATGAAAGCACACCGGAGGACCAGCAGAAGATGCAGGAGAAGAACGATGCGAGGGTGATTGGATCGAAGGATGGATTGTCCAGGCTTTGGTTGTACAATTTCGAAGCAGACGAAATCCTTACACTTGGGAATGTGCCGACGGATAAACAGGTCGAGGGATTCACTTGGAGTCCTGATAGCCAATCCCTTCTTTACCGCTTACGCGAAAATAGAGGGACCGAATGGACGGAATTTGAGGTACTCTTGGAATCCATTTCTGTGATAGACAAAGGCGCGCAGCCGAAATCCCTTGGAAGCTACCCGCGATCGCCTTCGGGATCCAATATTTGGCTATCCTCGGGGCATATTGCGAGTCTCCAGAATTATGAACCACACAACTCACTCGACGCGCGTACTCTTCACATCCACCATCTTCCCACTTCTCAACCTTACTCCGAGCGCATATACGGAGTTGAAGAGGATGCGGTACGCATCCTCCGCGCACACATACCCCATCCGAGCACTCTCACCAACACTAACGACGCCAAAAAAGACATCCTCGCAGTGGAGGTGAGCTACGACACCGACTCACATATCGACATAATCACCTTCGACCCAGACAACCCACGTTACCCCCCTAAACTCACCCTCTTTCACACTTCCTCCGACGCAATCTGGTTCAACTCCTGGGACGTCAAACGTGTCTGTGACCCCTCTGATCCGTCAGCTATAACATACGTCTTCGCTGCGGTGTTGAGCTCTGGACCACGTCATGAACCGCCCAACGTCTGGTCTGGCAAAATTCAAATGCACGCAGATGGGGAGGACATCAAGGAAATACCTACTTTATCCAGGGCGAACGGCAACCTAACGAAACTCTCGGACCATCTAAAGTGGCTCGTCGAAGCTCCGGTGCTAAATACGGAGGTTATCAGGTGGAAGACGAAGGACGGGATTGAGCTAAGCGGATTGGTTAGATTCCCTCCCGGGTACAGCCCCGGATCTGACGGTCGGTTGCCAACTATCTTGTTCCTGCACGGAGGACCTTATAGACGAGATATACCCGGTACGTTCGTTACCTGTACATATTACACTCAACACATAATCCCCTGACCCTCCATTCACAGACTATATGCCGTACTTCTGCAACTGGCGGGAACTCTGTGCCTCGGCAGGTTACCTCACAATCTCACCCAACTATCGCGGGAGCCAAGGCCGCGGTCACGCGTTTGCTACGTACGCAAATGCCGGGATTGGTGTACACGACTGGCCAGACTGCGAAAGTATGGTCGACGAGGTTATTGCGCGAGGGTGGGCGGATCCGGACAGACTTGGCGTTGCTGGGTGGAGCCACGGTACGTCGTAGAATCCCGATACTAATAATGAGATCCTCGTCAATTGAGTTGAGTTCTTGGAATCCTTAGGTGGATCGTTAACTGCCTGGGGAGTAACGCAATCCAAGACGCGATATAAGGCCGCTGTCGTAGGGGCTGGAGCGACGCATTGGGAAGGTATGGTTATGGAATCTGGGTCTCCGGAACTCGAGGTCTGCCGCTTCAAATATCTCCACACAACCTTCTTTTCATTGAGTGTTACGTCTTAGGCCGCCATAGGAGGTTCCTCGCCATGGACCCATCCCTCGAACTCAATCACCACATTCACTTCTGAACGCAAGACAAGCCCAATTCACAACGTTACAGGAGTCTCCACCGCCGTATTGATTTTACACGGAGAACGTGATGAGCGTATTCCAACTGGTCAGGCGTACGGGTTCTATCGCGGTTTGAAGAGATGTGCGGCTCCCCGAGGACGAGATGGAGCACAATTGGTCGTGTATCCACGTGAACCCCACGGGTACGTATTCCTACGTGTGCTCAATGCAAACGAGATTGCTAAAATGCATACTTGAATTAGATTCGTAGAGAGGAGGCACGCGCAAGATGTGATGGAGAGGGTTTTAGTTCACTTCAGCACGTACATATGATACATACAAATGCCCGTAATTAAGCCAAGATCGCAGAAGCAACCAAGAACAAGGGAAACAAATAGAGAAAATAATTGTTGATATTAAACCCTCGGCCCATTATCCAACATAAATCCAAGTTAAATGAGCAAGTAGATGAAGAACTAGACAAACAACAGTGGTGAATGAGGGGCCGAGAGGATATGATGAGAGCAATAAGGTCGAGGTATATGTACAATAGAGTGAATGGGTAACAACACAGACCGCAGACAGAGAAACAGGGATACAAGAAAGGTGTTCCTCGAAACAAATAACGGATACGCCATGAAAACAGGAAACGATCACGAGAGCGTCTCGTCCAACATGCGAGATAAATCTTCTCTCGCCCCTAGCAAAACTTCCTATACCACAAAGTCAACACACATATGCTTCAATACATATGAAAAATCAACTCACAGCGACAAGCGCCTGCCTTGCCTCATCCTTTATTTCCTTCCACCGCCCCTCATAAGTCCTCAACAGCTCATCATACTCATCCCTCTGCCTTCGATCACCTCTCATCGCCGTCCTTATCACAGCTCTCAAGACACAAATCCCAGCGACCCACTCAACCTCATCGCTCTCCCACACCGCATCCCTCGCCATCATCTCCGAAAAAGCTCTCCCCATAGCATATGTATACCCACTATTATCCGTATCCCCGACCCGACCCACACCCATCAACCCAAGCTCTAGCGCAGCAGCATGTATACGAGCCCACTGAATATGATCTTTTTTCCTCTGACGATCCGCAGCAATCCTCTGCATCTCATCAGTAAGCGACGACGTCAACCCAGGCGTCGTGGTAGATACCACTCTCGACTGAGTCGAACTACCCGCACCAGCGTTCGCAGTCGTCCTCGAAGACGACGTCGACGAAGAATGGGTCAGAGGCGGTGCATGAGGTATCCACGTCGAATATTTCCTAATCAACATCTGTAAAGCCCTGGCACCAGCCATAGGCCCGCTTACACCCGCATGCACGATCCCAGTTGGGAAATACCCCGACGCGTCAAAATACCTCTGTAGAAATATATGTGGGTCGCGACTAAATGCGCCGGCTGTGGAGTCTGCTGAGACGGCTTCGAAGAGGGCCTCGACTACGGGTGTTAGAGGAGTAGGTGACAGGGTTGGGTTGCTCATGATGAACGTTTGTATCATTGATGATAGCGTAGAGGCATCGACGCCTTGGAGGAATGCATCGCGGAGGGTGACTTGGGTGACCTGTGTTACTGGGGTGATAGTTGTGATGTTGAGGGCTGCGGCAGCGGGGTGGCTATGGCTATGGTGGTGTGGGGAGGGTGCTGGTTGGGGGATAGGTGGTGGTGGCTGAATGGAAGCTGTTGGTGTGGGCTGTATTGGAGGAGCGGTGGGCGTGGGTTGGAGGTTGGTATACTGGATGGGCTGGATGAGCGTCTGTGGGGCATTGACGGGGCTTGTACTGCTTTCGCCATGCGAATAGGGGACTATGGTTGGAGATGGAACACTGGAGGTCCATTGTTGTAGGTCATTTGGGTTGGTGGATGCTGCAGCTGCAGCTGCAGCCGCGGCGGCTAAAACACGTGGGTGAACATTTCAGCAAGGGAGGGATCGGGAAAAAAGACATACCCTTCTCAGCTGCCTTCTTTGCGGAGCGGGGTCGACCTTCAAGTTTCCGCCTTGTGCGACCGACGGTGTTTTTAAACCAGTTGTATATTTGCTGTTGCCACACAGCAGGCCCGGTCAGTACCCGAGGGTGAATGTGGCACAAGACTGTGGACTTGCCTCACGAAAGCGTGACTCAGACTCCTCTACACCGATAAATTCGTCGGGGAGGCCAAAGCGTGCGATGAAATCCGAAGCCCGCTCCAAGGCGAATTTCTTCGCATCGCCGCGTATAGAGCCTTGGGATCGTCGCTCGAATTCGGGGAGGTTGCTGGGGTTGGAGATGAGGATTGTGCTGGAGCAAGAGAGGATACACACCTCTTGAGAAAAGCGAGCTGCTGGTCAGTGTAGGCTTTCGGCAGCCGTGGTTTGTGTACCCTGGGATCGCTCGCCATGGAGCGCTGGGCCATCTGGTGCAGAGCCCAGGATCACTGGCAGGATCACACACACACCAACAATCTCTCGGATTCACCCGAGGTTCCCTCTTCCCACGTGGAATATGCATTGTCTATTAATCCTGATATCTAGTCCTATTAACATATCTGGGTATACTAACACGCCAAGCCCATTCAGTTCTTGGGTTTCCGGCTAACAACGAGATACATCGGAGTGAACAGCTGCACAAACGCATCAGCCCCCGGATTCGTCTTTACACTGCGCGAGATCCCACATACCTTGCTCTGACCACCTTTTACAAGCGCATCAGCCGCAACCTTGAGCGACTCACTAACGTCATACGTCCCCTTGGGCAGCAGACCAATCCATTCCATCAGCCGAATGGCATTGTGGCTAACCAACTTGCCACTCCAGCTCATTCGCCATACAGTGATGTAATCCCAGAACGTCTGCGCCTTCCAGATGTCACCTTCCAAGGGGTAGTACCAAGGAATCGGGTCGGAGCGATCAGCGAGATCTTCCTCATGCTCAATTTCAAAGCCAACCGTCTTCAAAGCCTCGCGAGCCATGCGAAGTGGCCGCATTTCGGGAATCCCGTTGCCCAATTCAATCTGGTGCGCAAGAGCCTTGTGCTCAGGAATGGAGGGGTCCCAGTCGTCAGTCATACACCATTCGTACACACCGAACTAATTTGTCCACGTCAAGAAACTGAATCCCGAATAGTGACGCGTGAAAAACGTACAACACCTCCAGGTTTGAGAACCTTAAAAATCTCGCCGTAGACACCTTCCCACGTCGGTGCGTGTACAGTAGCCTCAATGGCATAAACTAAAACCATACTCTTCAGCCTCGTGCAATCGGACTCGGAAGAGAGAGGAGAGAGAGAAGGAGAAAAAAATCTCACCTGCGTCGAAGTAACCTTCACCAAACTGCTCCGAAAGCTTCATGAAATCACCCTTGACAAATTGCACTTGGTTTTCCAAACCCATCTTTTTGGTATACTTCCTCGCACGACCAATCTGGAACTCATTGTTGTTCAAGCCAATAATGTTCACGTCAGAGAACATGGCAATTTGTCTTGCAGGGCCACCGACACCACAACCGACATCTAGAACCCTCATACCAGGGCGCAGGCCCATCTGCGAAGCGAGGTAGTGCTCATGACGAGCCAAAGAGGCGAGGAAGGCCTCGCCCTTATAAAAACGGGAAAAGTGGAATGACTGGCTCCAACCGTATTCATAAAGCTCAGTTGCACCATCATAGTAACCTGGAAGCTGAATGTAAATTTGGATTCTCAATTCTGAACGAGGGCGGATGCTGACCGTTAACGACTTCGGTATAGTTGTTCAACCTCTTCTCGTTGTCCTGGTTCTCCTCGGCATTAGGATCCTCCTTCCAGAACTTGGTATAGTTCTCAATGCGGTTATCGACACGGCCATCAGCACGAGTGGTCATTTCTAAAGAGAGATGGTTAATTCTTGAACTCGACGGGTAAATGAGAAGCATTGAGGTAAACGTCGAACAAGGGAGGAAGAGGTCAGAGACTTGAATGGTTCCCTTATAGGAAAACCAAACTCATCGGGTCGAAGAACCCGTCATTAAAGAGTTTTGCAGACTAAAGTTTTCATCATGAACTCCACCCAAAAATACACCAAACCCCACAGGCAAAATCAAACACAAACCAACACAAAAACTCACCTCGAAACAAATAGTATTAAGTAGAAGTACGAGGAAGGGGAGGGTGGAACGTATGACTGGGGCAAGGACAAGACGGGAGGTGGAGGTGGAGGAGAAGGGGGAGGAGTGAAATGAGTGTGGGCCGACTTTAAATACGTTAGTGGTCGATATTCGCGTCAAAAAACGTTTGAGAACAGAAGAATCAGGTCATTTTGAATTCTCAGACGCCCTGAAAAAATTCGGTTTCAATTGATTACTCCACGTGATAAGGACCTGCTGATGTAATGGACCAGGACCTGACCTTTTGAGGAACACTCCACTAATAAGACGTGGATTTGTGAAGTTGGCGCAAGGTGGGAAGCGCTACCGTTCAGAGCATTGGTACCGTTACTGTGAGACGTTCAGCGGAGTATCATGTGGACTGCAGCTAGGATTCGGGGCCAGCCGCTCAGAGGTTTCGATGCTACCACGACCAACAAGCCTGAATTTACGGCCATTCATCCCGTCATCCGTGACGATGATACAATCAACTCCGTCATAATCCATACCTGTCATAACCCATAGCTCTCGCTGGGGACCAGTTTGACTTGGTTATGCTTTAATGCTCCCTTATAGCCCATACTTCGTTATAACGCGAACACGGGACAAAGCGCTATGGAGTATGGCAGAGTCGACTGCACCACATATCCTCCCTTGAGCAATCCAACGCCAAGAACTACGCTATAACTATTCTATCGAAGACAACCACAATCTTATCCATATCCCAGATAGCGAAATCCCAATGGCGCTCGAAGCGGTACATTATTGTTTTGTTTCATTGGGATAGAGTGGCTGAGACAACCCGGGGCGACCTTAAATCTATTAAGTAGTGGAGTGTATCCCTGTGTATCCTGGATCGATGGATTAGGGTGACAACCCGATAAAGGAAGGCGGAAGGATTCTGTTGTGGAGATTGTTTTCGAACCTTATGTCGTGCCTGAGAACGGCTTCTCCACGATGCCACCAAACAATTTTGAACATCTTGAAACCACGGTGTATCTTTAACTATCGCTAGCGGTAAGCACCCAGGCTGGTGGCTGCAACTTGCGGATGCTTTATTGTTCACCTCCGACACATTTTCTCCTGATCTCGGTCTGCTTTTGGACATCCCGAACCGCCGCGTCGGTTAGCGACCGGAAATCGAGTTCTTTTCATATTTTCCTTCGATGGCTCCCTCACAGCCGCCCAACCGTCCTGGCCTATTCGCCCCGTCGTAAACCACAACCTCCGACGATCCCTCACGCACTTCCGATTTCGATCTTCCCGCACGCCCCACAACTCGCGCTAGCTGTAAGTACCGAAGCTAGTAGCAGCTACTAGCGAATACTGCCGCTCACCCCCGAGACAATCTTAACCCTTGTTGGTTCCCAAACAACACATTGTTGGACACCCTCGAACCTACCGCATCGACTAGCGACTGAACATCGAATTCTTTCCAAAACTTTCCTTCAAAATTTTCCTCACGGTCACCACCGTCTTTACCTTGCCTTATTCTCCCTATCGTGGACCAACCCACCATACGCTTCCTTTTTTAATCTCCCGCGCGCTCCATCTTATTCGTTCAACATCAATGTCGCCCATGTGAGCCTGCCTTTGGGCTCCCCTTCTCCAACTTATTCATTTTGTAATCCCCATATCAGCGGCCTTCGCCTGGTCATCTCCTCACATTCCATCATCTCCTCGGACGAAAGGCTAATTTTACATTTACTCTACCACAATATGCCGTCAGTCTCGAGTGGGCATCACAAATTATAGCTCGCATGCCCAGCGTGCACATTACCTCGTCCTCTACGTCAACGGCCTGCGGCAGGTGCATCGGTACGATTTCCTTCAGAGCGAGAGAAGCCTCTTCTCGCGGCACGACGTATAAATCCCGAAGATGGAAACGCCGGGCCTAACCCTTTGCGATCTTCACCCGCTGCTAATTATGCTGCGAAAGTCATGAAGATCCGGTCATTATGGGATCGTTCGCTACGTTCCTCAGTCATCACCACACCTTCTCTTCATAACTCATCTGACGTGACCTACTCTCGGCTATATTGAAACCGCGTGGTGTCTCGGATTGTCCGAAGTCGATGACTCTACCCTCTGATCTCGTGCATTTGCCACCGGTGTCATGTCCTCGTCGCACTAATGTCAGCCGACCATTGCGGCGCACAAATGCATGGCTGAACGCCTGCAATTACCCCAACACCTTCCAAAGAATCCGTCCCAGGTCGCCTTCTTTGCTGCGCACGAATATTTTCGAGGTACTATTTTTATCCTCCCATCGCACCCGCTCACTACTGAGATCGTTCATACCTAGGGTTTCGTACTGAGCAACTTCCTATGGTTCCTAGCCAAGACCCTGGACGTCTCTCACCTTCTCATATTCCCCTGTTTTACCCGACTCCACACACAAGAATTGAGTTTCACTCAGCGCAATACCTTTTCTAGATGTTCCAGCCCACGGTGTTGCATCAAATTGGGCAACAGATACGCATACACTGGCGGAGGTCTGGCCTTCCTAACCTTGCTTCGCGATAATCTCGACAATGGATGATTCTTCTACTCGTTTTGCTCGGATATTTCTTGGTACTTCATCTACTCCTCGTTGTTCTCCCTGCGGAGACGTCGCCAGAGACGCAACGAGAAGACAACAATGTGGAGTTTACTGATCTTAGGTGAACTGTTATTCGGCCGAAATGCGCAGATCAGGTACCACGCCAGTGAAGGGGAGGCAGGGGGTTTAGTGTGGTTCAACAACTCGCGAGCGTTAGGGCCATGTCATAGCTCCAAATAGTTGAGAAAGCGCTTCTAACCAATTACACCCGAAATTTTGATCCTGGTTTTGTTAGATCACCCTGGCAACAAAACAAAGGGTTTGAAGGTCTGTCACCATCAAGTCACCGCTCGCCGTCCGGCAGACCATGCATTTCGGTTTGCATTTCCTGTATTTCGGTTTTTCTGCTGTGATGTTCGCTGTCCCACCAGATCAAGGAGCCTGGTCACGTTGTCAACCAACGGTTATATTTTTGTGTACCCTTGGCTATCGGATCGCAGTCACTTGCGGGTGTTTCCCTGCCTGTTCGGCATCTTACAGTTTTCCGATCAATTATCGTGTTTATTTAAACGCTCACCTCATGAATATTGAACCTTAGCTCCGAGGGGAGTTATTTGACCGATCGGAAGAACGGGTCGGTGTTAATCATTACTGAGGATGTTTCTTTTAAACCGTTCTTAAAGTATGCGCGGAAAATTTTTTGCATGAGGGCCTAATTTTACGAGGCTTAGGGCCGACCATACCGCTTCGTTGAACACCATCGGTGGAGTCTTGAAGTCATTGTACCGAAAATATTACACTCACCGCGGAACCCTATATGATAGCCTGCGAATAATCAGACCCCCCGTGCGTTGCTCAATGGTCTCTGGGAACCGATCTCACAAAAGTGGACTCAAGGCGAGAAATTTTAGATTTCATCGTTGATGGATCAGAAGGGAATACTAACCAGCTGGTTTATTTTCGACATAAGTATTTTTTGGAGCGGAATCGAGCAACAAAGATGACGTTAACCACTCGCGTCTGGTTCACAAAACAAACAAATATAGGTATTGTTTCATCAATCCACGCGCATCACCGAGTAGAAAAGATGTGTCGCGACATGTTGATGGTCCAAGTCGTTCTATAATCCTCCGGTGTACATGGACCCCTTTTTCATCTGAATTGCCATACACGCAGTTTACTTTTATCTTTTCGGTGTGAGTATCATGTTTCCGTCAAGGTCAACTTCCGCAGTTTTTATATTTTCAGACTGATACACAGTTGTTATGATTGAGCAAGATGAAGTTTCGGGTGAAGCTGTCCGACTTGTGAATGTCCACCTTTGGGCCGTGACGTTCCAGGGAGTAGATGATTGGGAGAGGGTTTTGTAAGTGTCCTCCAACGGCCGATGGTTTTTAGGTGGTGAGCCAAGCACCAGACGCATCATGTTACGATACGACGGGGTACAATAAATATCTTCTTGGGGTCCCTGTCCGGAGAGCGAAACATGTTTTCTGTTCTTGGCACGTCTTCGCGAACCCAAAGGCACACTATGTGGTGGAGTGGCAGCTGGTCACTGGTTATATTGAGCCACACAAATACCACAATATGCCCAATGTCGTAAACATATCCGTTATCATCCTGATTAGGCGCAAGCGCGGCGCCTTCACGTCAAGCACATCAAGCAGCTCCGACGACATCTAAACATTCACCCTTGAATCCCCAAAAGGCACATCGGCCGAATTATTGGACGTTCTCTGTGAAACAGGACTTACATGTTGGGTGCATATACGCAGAGGTGACTTTCAAGCCTCCGAAATCGGTGGCTGAAGTGATAGTGTGGAGGTCTGACGTGTTTTCAACCTCGGCATAGGTTGTCAGATGACCAGCGTTGTGCTCCTCGCTTAAAGAATAGAATTGGGTGCTATTCTTCTCCTTCTCATGTCTTTCAACTGCGAAGAGATGGGAGATGGCAGACGAAGTCTTCGAAGATGAGAGGCATGTGCTGAAGATGGACCCGGGATGTTCGTGAGGTGAAGAAGGAGATGGGATTGAGATATTATTCGCCTTTAATTAAAGGCTTTATAGTATCATCCTAATGCCGGTCATGTTGGGAACATCGATAAGTGTGCGTACCTGAAGAGCTTTGTTTGGCTTCAGCTGAATGTCGGTTAGTCTATAGAATGTCGCAAAAAAGCAACTTGGATCAGTGAAGCTGCAGTTCTCATTTCTTAGCAACTCGCGTACGCTCCTCACGAGTGTCGGCCTTCAAGATTATTGACATCAGGTTCAATAAAACGCAAGATGCGTGATCTTCTTCTTTTCACATGATGCCTGGAGATCATCGGCCCTAGGCTTCTGTTCATGTGGATTCGTCTGAATTTGCTCGATGCTCCACTGCCCCTGAAATTTAGACACGATTACATTGTCGACAATTTCCCCGCAATCGCCTGGGGCTTTGGGGCATTGGGTAGATCTGCAATAGGCTTGGCGTGCTGTTTGAGTTGTGCAAAGACCGGAATGATGCGATGGCCCTTAGACGTTTGTGTCAGCCGATGCGTGTTAAAGGGGCATCCAAAAATAGACGGAGAGTTTCTTCGAATTTCCGACGAGCATATTGCAACGCACGGAGGCAAAGATTCGAAGAGGCGGAGGGTTATTCATGGATCGCGGGGTAGCTACATAACTGGTGATGAGGGCCTGCAGCCGGGCTTCGAGTAGGCTATTACTGTTGGTCGTCGTACCCACGCGTGTTAAGGGAGCAGAGAAGAATTCCCACCAGGTCCTTCGGCCGACGTGGCCTGTATGAAAGGGGATGCGTCGTCGGCTTCTTCGCATCTTAGCCGGATCTCAATCTGAGTTCGCCGCAACCACCACTCGTTGGATGGACACCTAATACCCCGCACCAATCTTTGATTCAACACCATGATCACAAGGGTATACCGCATTCTAATTGGGGACAAGGAACCAGGGATACCGTATACGCTGGTGAGTCGTGACGTTAAAGAGGAGCGAGATAAATAGGGTCGCGATATGCAGCCTTTTGGACAGGCCTTTTCGCTTCCTCTGTAGTGCGACCTTGAGCTACAGCCCCTGCATCATGTCTTCAGACAAAAAGCAACCGCTGACGCAAACTTACGATGAAAAGATCGAGGACGTGTCGTCGGAGGAAGGACACGTCTCACCAACTCCTGTCGACCCAGACCGCGCAGCAGAAGAGAAGGCCTTGGTACGGAAGTTGGACGGGCGAATTTTACCCATTGCTTGCCTGCTCTATCTCTTTGCTTGTGAGTCTCCACCGGCATTTTGGCGGCGATCAGAACGTTGAACAGACCACCCCAGACCTTGACCGCTCGAACCTCGGTAATGCACTGCTTCAGGGACTCAGCGAAGATGCCTTAGGTGGCGACCCGACTGGCCAGTTGTACGACTGGGTCAACGCAATATTCTTCATTTCCTATGTCAGTGTGTCCCCTCGCCTCCTAATAACACATCAACACATGCTCATGCACCAACCCCACAGATCATATTTCAGATTCCCGCTACTATTGTATCAAAACTTTTCCCGCCGCGTGTGTGGATGGCAGGCTCAGCGATCGGCTGGGGAGTGTCCTCTACCTTGATGGTGAGTGCATATCGTCCTCCATAGGAGTCGAGGTTTACCATAGATTCCTCAGGCAACTACCTTCAACTTCGCTGGGATGATGGTCACTCGTGTATTCCTGGGCTTCTTTGAAGCCGGATTCGGCCCCGCTATCCCCCTCTACTTCTGTGAGTCAATAGCAGGCACGACAATGAGTTGATCGTTGACTTAATGCGGCCTGACAGCGTTCTTCTACACAAAGCAAGAAATGGGCCTTCGGGTAGGAAATGTTGTATTGTACTTCGTGATCATTATGCTGATCATGATATGGGATAGATGGCATACTGGTTCGGTTTTGCCGCGGTTGCTGGGGCCTTTGGTGGTCTGATCGCTTTCGGTACCCAACACATCCACGCCCACGTTCATAGTTGGAGGCTTCTCTTCATCATCGAGGTATGTTGTCAACCACTAATTCGGCTGGACGTAGTATGGCTGACTGATGGTGACCTTTTAGGGCATCCCACCAGTCTTGCTCGGTGTTGTCACGATGTTCCTCCTGCCCAATCGACCCGAGTCTACGACCTTCTTCAATGAGCGCGAGAGAAAGCTTGCTCTCGAGCGCATGAACAGGTATTCGAGCGGTGATACAGGCGCTACAGTCAACAAAGGTGAGAATGCCGATCCTGATGCATGTGGAATGAGGTGATTGACTATCGCCCTAGCGCATATATGGATGGCAATACGGGATTGGAGGGTATGCGGGTTTACTATTTCAGTCGTGTTGGAGCTTTGTTGTTGATTCATATCCATCCAGATTTACACCGGCGGAGTGATCTATTTTGGTCTCAACTGCGCCTTGGCATCCATCTCCGCATTCTTGCCCACTATCATTAAGACCCTTGGCTACAGTTTGTATCCCATCATTTTCAAGCTAGCCTACTTGTGTTGACATCGATCTAGGTAATGCCCGTGCGCAATTACTCACAGTTCCGCCATACGCTTGCGCTGCCGTCTTATTAGTTTTATTTTGCAAGGCTTCAGATCGTCTCCAAAGCCGCGGTATTTTCATGGCAATCTCGTCGTCGATCGGAGGCATCGGATACCTGTATGTTCTTCGTGTGACCTATTTGCATTTTACCGGCTGACAAACCCCTATAGGTTGATGCTCGTGACCGAAAACCTCCGCGTCCGCTACTTTGCGACGTTCTGCATTGTATCTGGAACGTATACTACAATTGGAACGATCATTGCATGGTGTGAGTATTGTTCGATGCCGCGCATATCGACAACCAGCTTATTCGACGTAGATGCCCACAACTTGGGATCTGAGACAAAGAAGGCGACTGGCATTCCTATGTTCATGGCTATCGGACAATGCGGAAGTGTCTTGGGAGCCCATATTTTCCCCAAGGCCGAGAGTCCACGTTATATGTAGGGCATTTCTTGCACGACCTCAGAATTGAACTGACGTATCTTTCACATAAATAGTAAAGGCTTTTCCAGTGTGTAGCGGCCAAAAATTGGCCCAGCAACCCAAAACTGACACTTTATAACAGTCCTTTGTGCCCTTGAATTCCTCGCGGCCATTTGCTCTATCATCCTCTCGGTAAGTCCTTCCTTCCGGCCACACCACCAGCGGCTGAAGTTGTCGGTCAGATATCATACCGCTGGGATAACGCCCGTAGAGACAGGCTCTACGGCAAGCCCAAACCCGGTACGAAAGTTAACACCCTGGAGTTGGCAGACAATGTATGTATATCTGTTTCTGCTCTGGCTCGGCGGCAGCACTCAACGCTACTCGCTCCTAGGCACCAGAGTTCCGCTATGTCCCTTGATGGCATATATACGTTGTGTGGTTTTGACGATTTAATGCATCCTTGGTTCTGAATTGGATGTCATGTAATAATGTAATTGTAACTATTCCCCAAGCAATGATGTCGCTCTCGCTTTTGTTGATGATAGACCCAGGAATGCCGTCCAGTTCGCGACGACCGCCACAGGGACTGAGAAGTTTATGTCTAACCCGCCCCGCCAATGCTACTTCCTGTAACCGGTTGTTGAACGAGAGATAATGTGGGTCCCCTACGCGCCCTCCATGAGTGGTGTAATAGTTCCATAGGGGGAATGATGTGAATTTTAACTGTCATACGTCAGTGCACCAGACCGATTAAGCACATGACGTTGGAAGCCCACATGTCAATCAAGTCATCGCCCGAGGGCGGGGTTCTCAAACGACACCCATCAAAATGGAAATGAAATCTAGGAGACTGACGATCCGATGTCGGACTGAGTCACTGGTGGTCTTTGCTTTTGATTTTTTTGGATGCACAGTATCAAGTATGTTGTTTGAGCAAATAGGTCGCCACGCGTAGCTACACAGAACACTTTCGAAATGAGTTAGGTTTTAATAAACTGTTGACTCAAAAAAAGAAAAGTTAGGTGACGAGGTTGCTGGCTCATAAAATGGAGAATCAAAAGCCTGCGAATCATATTCTGCTGCCGACAGAAGAAACCAGGCAGACGGGCCCCAACTTTACATGCAGTGGTGCATATTTAAAGTTTGCCTAGACCCGGGAGGGCATGTAGGTGGCTATTCAATGTGATGGTGAAGAAGACCATGCGGCACTCGTTACGGAAAGGGCTGAATCTGATATGTGCTGGGAATATCCTATGTGAGGAAGATTGACGACGGTTAGGATGGGTATGGATATCCGGGGAACGTTCAGCGTACGGCTCGAAATGGCTGGAGCGGCTAGCAACGGCCCGTAAAGTGACGGGGAGATGAGCATGATGACAGGTGTTGAACCACCCGAGAGTGGAAATTAGGACTACTCTGAGAGCCCTCCAGTGCCATTGAGGCTGTAACTCAAAGGAATGTACCAACTCTGATTGCGCCGGAATTCCTATACAAGGAGCATGTGAGCGCTTTCGTTTCAGATAGGCCGCATGATTGGCAGAACGATGTTCGGCGGAACGTGACTCTGCCATAAGTCTTTCCCCAGGCAAAGGCCCGTTGGAGCGACCCAGCCGGGTGTTTTCTCTTTTGATATCAAGCCAAAGGTGGACAAGGCAATTTAAAAGAGAACCCACATAGGAGCATAGGCGGCGCTGAAAATATGTATATCTGCCTGAGATCGCGGAGACTATGCTCTAAATCGAACCCCTCAGTCCGGGATCTGTTACATACGTAGCTTCGGCCGACACTGGAAGGAGTTCGCCTCATCAGTTGCAAGAACACATGAGTCCGACGGGAGTATCAGGTGCATACAGTACCGTGCCCACCAGGTTCTCGGCATCTAACGTCCGATCTCAACCTTTTTATTCATTCATGCTGTTTATTCCCGTGCTCACTGTACACAATCAAGCATAATGCAAACCTGCAAGTTGGTACCTATTCAAAACAAGTCGAAGAGTATAGAGGCGAGCTCAACAGGGAATTTGGAAACGGGTTCGTGGCACCAGAAATCCTCATCCCGAATTTGATAGATTTTGTGTCTTGAAGTGAGGGTCAGTGATCATCAAGGTTAGATAGAAGGGTTCCACAAAAGAGCTTACTTGGAGCTGAGATGAGAACGCAGGCCGTTGAAGTTGAATTTTTTGTCGGATATCTTTTTCTCTTCTTTCGCATCGTCCGCCGGTGGATTGCCTCGTTGAGCACCTGAATTACCCTCATCCTCAGATTTGGCGGCACCCAAGTTGGCATCCTGAGACAGAGTCTTCGCGGGCGCACCAGAAGAAGCACTAGAACGATTGTCCTCCTGTTCTACCTCCTTTGGCTGCTTTTGCACCAGCTCCTCGCGCTTCCTAATATTGGTACAGTGCTGGCATCCATAATTCACCTTTCCGACCCACTCTTTTGCATCTTTGGAGTTCCCCAGCAGCCACTGTGTAAGACCAGGACGGTTGGGTCGTGGTTTCATGGTAAGAACAATTTCAGGCTGAACGATATCGACTTTCATTGGAACTGGGTGTCGGTGAGAATGCCCGACCTAGGGATACGTCAGAGCCGGGCGACGGCAAACGCGAATAAAGAGCTTACGATGCACTCCGGGCGCAGAAAGAGCGGCGGATCGCAACTCATGCAGCGCCAGGACGTTTTCCCAAAATGCGAACGAGTTGCTGTCAGTTCTTCTGTCGTGACGTCGAGACGTTCAAGACATGCCGTCATGGCAGCATAGGCCTGTCGCATGCTGTCGGAGCATAGTGAAATCAGATTTGGAGAGTGCTCACCTGTTCATCTTTGACAAAGTTGCTTGCGCTCCAGGTCTGAGTCGCTGCCCCCTTTCGTCGCTTCTTCCCGTCTTTCTCTGGACATTGATGGCGACAAGCTCCAGCAAAATCAAGACATTCATCTATTTCGTATTTCCGTTCGACACCGCCACAAACCTTACACTTCCATCTCGCGTTGAGACGCAACACTGGGTGAGGCATCCGGTGCGCAGGAACCATAATATTCCATTCGCTTGAACCGCCCAGGACCTTCAGTAATTCGCGTTTCGCCTGTTCTACCCATTTCTCGATTTGTTGTTTGATCATATCCTTCATGAACGTCTTTCCGCTAACGGCTGTTTCCACTTCGATCTTCGCCGTAGCCAAATCCGAGGACTGCAGGAACTGGATTGCAGGGAGCTGAAGGAAAACTGCAAATGGAGGGAGGTGTGGGTAGTATTCAGGCTGCGACATGAGCTTTTGGTAGAACTTCCAGATTTTGTTGCGGCTGGTTTCCTGAAGCCGTTTAACTGCTTTACGATCTTTCTTCTCCTGGAGCCGGTGAAGGTCTTGAGCGATAGCAGGTCGCATCCTTTCGAGTTCTGGATAGGATTCATGGACCGAAGAACCGCAAGGCAATAGTGCCACGACCAACCTTTGTCTGTGATCCCTTCGCGCCGCTTGAGTTTACCGTTGAAAAATTCACCGTATAGTGTGCTGGTGAGCATATCGGAGTAGTTCCATCCCTCGCTCGAAGCGAACGCTTTACCCCTGAAGTATTCTCTAGGCCGAAATCCGGGGTAAGTGTGAAATGCATACCTGGTCTGGTTCTGATTCTTGATGTTACGTATCTCCATCTCCCACTTCTTGTGCCACTTGTAAAGCTCGACGCAGAACTACGAGAGTTTTAGGCTGTGACCTGGACGGGCGGGTGGTGATTACCTTTATCCAAACATAGATCTGTACGATTTCTGACTTATCCCATTGCGGTTCTGTCCACACCGGGACAAAGGAGGTGGGGGTGTTACTGTCATAAATATTATTAAAGCAGGATACTTGTCGTGCATTTACTCCACATACGACTTCACCGTTCGTGGCATGGTTGGGAGCATTATTTGCCTTTTGAGCCCTGCACGACCGTCAGTTTTAGTACTACTAAGTGAGAATAAGCGCGAGCTTACAAGGCACGTCCTTCATAATACTGTCTATAGGTGGTCACCGAACCAGTCAGCTTTCGTACTGGTGAAACTAAAGCCGAATTCTCATACCCGGGAGGGGATGAAATTCGAGACGTGATAGTATCGACCAAACGGGGTGGTCTCCTCGCTCGAAAGTTTCTTCCGCAACTACTCCCCTGCGAATAGTCTGAATGACAAGCAAGGAAATATGATATGGATTCTTGCACATACGTGACTAGAGTAGCACAGGCTTCCTGGGCAACATGTTAATAAGAGCCAAGGTCAAACTGTGGAACACTGACACTACCACATAGGCGGGTTCCTGATGCAAACGAATGACACATTCTCTCCGTGGCTTTCCCGCAAACCTGCAAACGAGGATTCGAGAGTCAGTAGGCCATCTCATTTCATGATGGACATCTCAGCTCACTCGACATACACCCCCGCCGAAGATAAAAGCGGCATAAGCCGGTTCGCTGTGGACAAAGCACTGGACGCCCATCAGTTTTACACTCGATCCATCATCCTCGTACAACGTCTTGTACGCAGCAGGATCGGGCAAGCCAACCAAATTCCTCATCTTTTTCCAGATTAAGGAAGCAGCGGGGTCTAAAAGCTTCGCGTACAAAGCTTTGCACGTTCGCGCGACGGCAAGGAGATCTCCTGGATCACCGGTTTGGAGCAATATCTCTTCGAAGATATCGAACGGTAGGTGGAGGAACGCAGAAGCTTTTGGCACAGCCGGACCCGTGCCTTCTGCAGCCTTTTCTTCTGTACTTGTGCCAACTTCATCAAGCCGACGTTTTTTGCACGTAGGTTCGCCATCCCTCAAGCCCATATTCTCCTGGGTCGGATCTCCTTCCGTAACAGGGGGCGAGGTGATATGATCGGCGTGGTTGGCGATGGTCAATTCAGTGATCGAGGGTTCATGTGAGGCTTCGGTCGGAGAGTCATCGGAAACGACCACCAGATGAGTCTTTTCGGTTCTGATGTCTGTTTCCGCTGTAGCACTCTCGCTCAGGTGCCTCTCAAGCCCATGATCGCTCGATCCGGACCTACTTTCTTGTTGTGCTCCAGGCTCTCCCTCAGGAACGATGTTCGCGGAGTTACGGGGACTGGTGTCGCCATTACAGCCCGAAGAATCAGCTGACATAGAGGGTAGATTGAGTTGGTGGGGATTTGAAGGTTTCAACTTACAGCGCGATGTGTTCCCCTTTCATTCTGATTTATCATCTGCTTAAGTCCACTTACGTCGCAGGGTCACGTGTATCAGCTATTGCTGTATTCTGCATCTCTATACCGCTACAAGCAAACTACTAAGACGCGGTGGGCACGTACTAGGCGATTATGCCCCTCGGCGGGGTGGTATCTACGTATATATAAATATGTCTAGGGTGGTGTGCGGAGAAGTCTGGTTTATGTGGTAAGTTAAACTGCGAGTCGGCCGGCCCCTGGGTCTCGCGGGAGGTCTTAGTTGGTGGGCATCATATTAAGAAGTAGAACCCCAAGCCATAACTGCCAGCTTCTATCTCGTACCACTTCCGGAAAATCAGTAACCATTGTGTAGCAGTAAAAGTCTTCATCGCGGATATTGTAAATGTTATGTCTTCAAGCAGGACGTGAAGTCAGCGGAAAATCAAGATCCGTGAGGCCACCACGTACTTGGACTTAAGGTGGCTTCTTAGACCATTAAAATTGAACTTGTGTTCGAAAGACTCTTTCTCTCCCTCGTTAGCGCTGTCAAAAGCACCAGCCACGGTAGTTGGAACTAGGCCCGGTTCTTCATGCGTCCGAATGTTATGACAATGTTGGCACCCATAATTGACTTTCCCAATCCACTTCTTTGCGTGCTTCGCATTATGTGTCATCCACTGTACGAGACCGAAAGTGGTGGGTTTCGGCTTCAATGCAAGGAAAGCCGGATCTGATATCAGCTCGATATCCATCGGGACTGCATGGCGGTGGGAATGGCCAACCTACAAGTGAGGTTAAAGACGTCCGAATCTGGAGAGACGAGAAAACCCACAAGGCTCTTAGAATGAACCACCAGAGGCGGATCACAACTCTTGCACAGCCAAGACCTTTCCATCCTGCTCCACGCCTCGTCAATTGCCTTGTCTGCAATATTGAGACGCTCAATACATGTCGTCATCACAGCACAAGCCTACCACCGTCATCAGCACCACACAAAATAGAAAAGACCTCAGGACGCGAAAGTCGTACCTGCTCATCCCTAACAAAGTTATTCACATTCCAAGCATGACTCGTCTCCCCCTTCTTTAGCTTCTTCCCACTTTTCTCCTTACACTGATGCCGACAAACACCATGAAAATCCAGACAACCATCTTCTTCATAATCATTCTCCACCGAATCACAAACCTTACATCTCCACCATACATTCAGCCTTAACACCGGGTACGGCACGTTCCGTGTCACTGCCATCTTATCCCACTCCCACTCCTCCTTTCCTTTTCCTTTTCCTTCTGTTGATCCTTTCGCTACTAATTTCTCTAGTAAATCCCGCTTAACACCATCAACCCACTTGAGAATCTGCTCTTTGATCATCTTGCTCATGAACGACTTGTCATTGACAGCAGACTTGACCGAAATTTTTGCATTTGCCAGTTCAGGCGACTGGAGAAGCTGGACTGCGGGTAGCTGAAGAAAGACAGGAAAGGAGGGGAGGATGGGGTAGGTCTCTGGTTGTGATAGAAGCTTTTGGTAGTATTTCCATATGTCAGTGAGATTATTTTGTCGCAGCTTCAAGACTATTTTGCGGTCGCGTTTCTGTTGGTAAGAGTGGAGCTCGCGGGCGATGATGGGTCGGAGCCTTTCGAGGTCTGAAGATAGATTTTGGATGTCAGTGAGTGTTGTGTTTATAAAGGTTATACAAACCATCATCATCGATGTTCTCGCGTTCCAGAAGTTTATCTTTGAGGAACCGGCCGAATGAGGTATGTTTGAGCATATCCGAATAGT
The DNA here is from genome assembly GCA_018524765.1 of Podaxis sp. AQ799166. Classification (NCBI taxonomy): domain Eukaryota; kingdom Fungi; phylum Basidiomycota; class Agaricomycetes; order Agaricales; family Agaricaceae; genus Podaxis; species Podaxis sp. AQ799166. Next base: position 150,215 of record JAEUWQ010000140.1, on the reverse strand, counting down.
TCCACTCTGCGTCTCTGGCAAACTGGCGGCTCCTAGCCAGAGTCAACGAGAATGTGAAGAAAAGAACGCTTATTCTAACCTGCTCTCGTTCTGGGTCTTGACCCTGTTGATCGTCGCTAGCCAATGAAATTGCCACTGATACAAGTCAGTACAAAACTATGCAAACGCATCAGCATTTCTGCAGAAAATCGAACGGGAATCAACTGTCGGTTACCTGCATCCACACATTATTCCTCGCTAGGGCAAAGGCCAGTTTGAGCGTTGCAGCTTCAGTAAGCCGCAGAGGCGCCTTCTTACTCTTAGGCGCCTTATTCTTTGTGCTGCTCCGAAGATTGTAGCGCGACTTCCCTTCTTTAGCGGACTCTAATTCAAACTCCTGCTGAATTGCAGCTTCAATAACGGAACGACGAGTCATCCTTAGTCCCGCGGGCCCTGAGGGGTTGTTAGAATTCCAGTGATTGGGTAGGGGATTGTTACTTCACAGGGAACATCAAAACGGTAGTATGTGCCGGGGGAGAAGACATCGGTGGCTTCGAGGACCGGGGCAGTCCGCCACGCGACCATGCGTTTAAAATCCCATTTGCCATTATACTCGTCCTGGTATTCATACAGAAAATCCGCCCTGAATCACGGTGAGTACCAGGAGAACTTTTTACCGAGTGATATTCACCTCAGTTTGTTACAGCAAAGGGGCTACATAATGATATTTCAAAACCAACAAAAAGTGAGCCAAACGAAGAGCGTACCGACGAACACATGCGTAGCTTCACCGAGTACGAGGCATACATCCTATTTGTGGACTGTCCGCAAACCTGCAACAGAGTTCATCATACACTGCCAACGTCGACTCATCATGAAAAAAACGTCACATTCCTCACATAAACCGCCATCAAAAACAAATGCAGCATATGCCGATTCTCTCCCCACAAAACACTGAACACCGGTAATATATCCAACGATCTTCTGGCCACCCAAGACGTCCACGATTTCTGCACGAAACTCCGCAGGGTCAGGCAACCCAACAGCAATCCTCATCTTCTTCCAAATGAACGCCGCGCCTGGACTGAGAAGCTGTGCACATAGGATTTTGCACGTTCGAGCCACGGCGAGGAGATCAGCAGGAGAGACGGTTCGTAACAGAATTTCTGCAAGGATCTCAAGCGGAAGGTCGAGGACTGGAGGGTGAATGGTCGTGGCCTCGGGGGAGTGAGAAGTGGAATAACGTCGAGCTTTGCATCCAGAATCGGAGTTTGTAGAGTCAAGCCGTGGTTTCTTGGTCGCAGGCTCGCCCCTCGCGTTGACGTGGGTCTTGACAGAGTGCGTGGCTCCAGTAGAGGTGGCCGATGTGGATCCAGACCCCCTTGCTCCTCGGCCAGGTTCTACTTTATGCGCGTCCGAAGAAGCAGTGATAGCAGAGCCTCCAGCGGGCATAGAGTCTGGAAACGCGGCTGGGACAGAGAAGCTCGCGTCGATAGACGTGGATTCTTGAGGTGAGGCTGAAGGGCGTTTTAGTAAAGACAATCAGGGTGGAGTGCTTCAAAGTCACAGACTCATCGAAGGGTATACTGAAGAATCTCTGAACGCAAATTCAAGAGGATTTCAAAGAAGCGTCTGGGTCTTGTGTTAGAGATGGTAATAGGTTGGCAAGGCTTCACAAGTGTCGGGGCAATTCTCTGTTCTCGTTACATTCCATACTAAGCTGTATGCGGATGGCTAGTCCAGTCACAGTCACCTGACCGTTCATTCGCGCGTGCATACTATTTATTACTTACTCTATATGGAATACCGTAACCACTGAAAGGGCCTGAAAGGGCTAGAGCCAAAGGGAGAAAAGGGGAATGCAAAAAGGTTGATGATCCGCGCATACGACGCCTGAGTGGTGTGAGGTGGTGCGCAAGAAGGGACAAGTCAAATTTCGGGCAAGAACACGAGCCAGCTTATATACATAAACGCCGTCATGATTTGGGAGGAGTTACATCTCATGATTTGGAGGGGCTTTCATTCTGAGCGGACTATGTTATGGAGGAATGAACAGTGGGAGGAAGTAACACAATATCCGAACCTTCACGGCGCGTATCCCCATCGAAACAATATCAACGACATATACGCGCATCACAGCATACTCCTCAGGCTTTCAGGAACCACATCACGACCCGTAATCGCCGAGCCCTCCTCTGCGCTTCTCTGCGCGACCGTACACGACCGTTCCTCTGAGAACTCCGGAAAATCGGCGCCGCTACACCAATGATCAGAGCTATTCTCTCCTTCCTCGTCCCACTTCTATGACGAGCACTAGAGTTCTAATAATGGGGCCATGCCTTCCCCGATGCAAGTAGACATCGCAATCTGAGTTTCAACGATGATCGTCATGGTGAAATCCTTGAGGCTTGAAAGCTTCTTGCGACTCTCGGAGCTTGTTGGCTCTGATTCTTCTCCTCCCTACAACCATTAGGAAATGCACTTATGCTACCCTGACGCACCCGTTATCGCGTGACGCGAGCATGACGAAGTCCACAATCGCGGAGTTTCCCCACTAATGCGAAGTCGACAAGATAAGCCTCATATCACAGGGAGCTGGGGCACAAGGACTAGACGGGCATCCTTATACACCTACGAGGACTGTACGATGGCCTAGATGGCATGATGGGTAAACAAGGTATTTATGACTGGGATAAGGAAATGGAACACAGGGATGAGATCAGTTTTACACGACGCAACTTTGTAATGTGCTCTTTATGGTGCCCAAAGTTTGCTTATTCTGATTTCCCTCCTGGTCTCCAGTACTCTCGCTGTCGTCTTCTACTTGGCAAAGACCGATATCCGCGTTCTGCCCGCCGTCATGTTAACCTAAGTCCTAAATCCATACAACCCTAGCTAATACTTATTCATCGATGGGTTTCACGGTACAGGACAGACCCTGCCTGGGCCGCCATCAGCACAGCGCGAGCCATCCTCGACATACGGCAAATTGGGGCAGGGGACCCTTATACAACGATGATCTTCCCCGTAGTCGCGTCAGCAATCAGATTCCGCACGGTATCCTCGCTAACTGAGGACAACGATCCTATATGAAGTCACTGGGCATTGGTTATCATCTCTCAAACAATGTGTAGGTCCCCAGCACCCCAACTAAACGTCGATTAAGTCACTAACCCGTTGCGTCAGGAGCTCTCTCTACGTCGATCTGCTCCCTTCAACGGCTATTCCAGCAGCGAGAGGCCCCCGAATATGCCGCTAGCACAGCGTCCGGCCACCCGCCCTCTACGGAGAGCCTCGGGGAGACATGCAACCGAGAGTAGTAGCATCACAATGAAGCCCACACGGCCCAAAACTATAATCGAAATTAAAGGAACGTTCAAATTAACTTGTAACACCAAGTGGTCATGCATGGAAAGTAATATCCCACAGCCTCACGATCCCATCCGCACCAGCGGTCGCAAGTCTACTTGGGCCGACCCACAACACACCGTTAACACCATTCGAGGCCGCGTTCTTGATACTGATATATTTCAGCGGCTTCTCGACGCTCCAGATGTGTACATTCGTGTCAAGGGAGCCAGATGCGACATGTTTAGAGTCGGACGTCCAGGAAAGGGAGTGGATGCGCGCGGTGTGCATTGTCCACCGGCTGGTTACCATCTGTATCGAGGGAGCAATGAGCAATAGAAGATAGTGATAGCAAAAAGGACAAGAGGCAGACCTCTTTCTTTGCGACATCGTATAGGACAATCTTTCCGGCAGACTGAGGGAGATATCAATGAGCGCTCGATGCGGATGCCGAGGGAGCTGGGATACACTCACGTCACCGACAGCAAGGTACTTCCCATCGGGCGAGAATGCCAAGGCAGAAACCAGGGCCCGATTGTTCTCAAGCACAGCTGTCTCCTTCAAAGACTTACCATCCCATTCATGGAGCCGTACTTTGCTATCCTGCGAGGTACATTAGCCTCTTTTCGGACACGATGCCTCCCTCAATGACTGTGGCTCACTTCTGCACCAATAGCAACAATTGCATCACAAGCTGCAATAGCACTCGGAGCATACTTCGGCTTCAAGTCAAATACCTTCTGATTCGAACGGAACGCTTCAACAGTGCCGATTTCCGCTACAAAGACCGTCGAGTCGCCTGCAGCTGCAATGGATTTGGGTTGGGCAGCGGTAGGTGCTACGGCGGGCCTGTAAACGAAGCATGAACCATACATACGAGGCTGTTTTCGACAAAGAACTTACACGAAACTGTCGCCAGATATCTCCCGAACTTTGTCGTCCCACCCAATGGAATGGACGTCACCCGAGGGCGAAGTTGCCAGCCCGGACACATACGTTGAGTGATTTGTGCCAGACACCGGCGCAGATTCTCCATCTGCGAGTGAGTATGAATATACACGGCCCGATGCGGTCCCAGTGAAGAAGGTATCGGATTTGGCTGGCGTAATCGCGTTGATGGCGGTTTGTGGGGCCTGCATACATAAAGACTGAGGAGAAGCTGGCAAGTGGGTGTGGTCGCGACTTACGGTGAAGATCCTAGCGGGCTTATCGGCCGTTCTGGGATCAAAGACATTCAGGTCTCCGCCCAGCGACAAGGAGACGAGATTATTCTCTCCGCTCCAAGTATTACCTAGCTGTTGATCATCAACTCCAGATCCAACGGTCCATGTCGTAATCGCCTTGCGGGCTTCAACGTCCCCTGTAAAGCGAGAGTATATGATTCCCAAACCAGCATCGTTTGAGATGACGGCTACTTACACAACTTGACGGTCTTGTCCGCAGACGAGGTGAAGATGGATTTGCTATCCGGGCTCCAAGAGACAGCGAACTAAACGCACAATCAAAACCCTATGGAACAAAAGAATGAATCCAAGACAGCATACAATGCTTCCTTTGTGTGGACTATCCGTGATCTCCGCGGCGGTATCACCAGTCTTGCCATCATAGAGGAAAATCTTCGAGTCAGAACCGACACTAGTAAATAAATCACCCGATGGGGAGAACTTGACGTCTTGAACGAATTTCGTGTGGGTTTTGATGAGCTGCAATAGCGGACAACATCAGATCCTCATAGGATGATGAACTTATGGGGATGGTTACCTTGTCGAACTTGAAAGGCGGTCCTACCCAAAACTAAGCTTCCTATCAATGTCAGGTGGGGTGTAATACCTACCTTGGTGGAAAACGATGGTCATATCGTCTGAAGCAGTTGCAGCTCTGAACGGCCTTTGCTGGCGAATCGAAACCGCGTTGATCACCTTGGAATGTCCACTAATATCTCCAGTAGAAGTACCCGTGTCCATATTAAAAGCATATCCGAATCTACAACAACGAATCAACAAACTCCACAGAAAGAAGGGAGAGAGGGGAAACGCACCGTTCACGTCCATCACCAATCGCAATAATCCTCTTACTCTCCCCATCCCACGCAAGATCATTTCTTCAACCCCCCAAACCGAAACATCAGCACTCAAGAACCAAATCAGACTCAACGAAACTCACATCTTCCCAGAAATAACCTTATACTCCCCCTTCAGCGTCTGATCTTCACCAACCGTATCCCAGATCCTCACTTCCAACATCCCCATTCACATTCCATCCAAACCAAAGAAGCAGAGAACAGACTCACCAGTCCCATTAACATCTCCCGAAGCACAATAATACCCCGAAGGCGAGAACCTCGCAACCGTCGCGTTATGCACATGGCCAAGGTAGGTCGTCGCGCCCGTCGAGGGTTTCTACACACCCCACAGAGCAAGTCCAGAGCAAAATAACGAAGAATCGGCAGGAAAGAGCAAGTGCCGATGAGCAGGTGAAACAAGTCCATGAGTCTAAGTCATCCAGGGATACGATTAGGGGCAATAAACAACCCACACTCAGATCTCTTATCTACACACATATCATTCACACCGCAACATCAATCAGTCGCCGTTCAAGGTACTCAGTGCAAGACTCACGATAACGGTCTTCCCATTCGTATACACAACCTTATCCTTATACGAGCTGATCTTGGTCGCAGCTCCACGCGTGGTTATAGGGTTCGAAGGAAAGAGGCCACTAGGTTTGTACGACATCGTGATTCAGAGTCAAGTTGAAACAAAAGTAAGGAGGGGTTAGCGATCAAGGCAGTACTAGCCTAAGAAAGACGGTTGCTTAAAACGTCCCGTTGCATGCAACTGCGATCAATACTGCGGCCTTTGCAATCCTCTCCGTCCCGGCTTGCCTTGCGACTGACTTCATTCCCCACAGACCAAAGTACAACACCGCCTTCACTTAAACAGACACCAAGATACCCAATATCCAGCGGGAAATCGTCATAATAATTCGTCACATGGTCGTGAATATATATACCCCAGCACTCTAACAAAAAAGGTAACAACAATCATCATAAAACTCGGTAAGAGTCGTAAGACGCGATCCCATAGATCGCATACTGGTGCGCGTGTACGTGTGCGTACGTCGGCAGACAGGTAGGTAAATCAACAAACAAATGGAAAAATATCATCAAGAGAGGCAGTAGTGGGTACGTAGTATCAGAGAGAAAGACGCTATAATGGATCAATGAACGGTAACTAACTAGGGTGATGTAAAGGGGAAAAGATTCCAACGGGGCTAAAAATGATACTTCCGAGGGGATATGCAGAAAAGATACGAGGAGGTAAAGGGGTAAGATTATACTGGGGCCGTGTACAGACTCTTACCGAGTCAAAAGAAATGAAATCCAGGAGCAAACGGGAACAAGGGGAATGGCAACGGGATGTAAGGCAGGATATGAATGGAAAGGGGAAAGGAAGTGGTCAGTCAGGACAAGGGTAAGAAAGAGGGCAAGGAGGGAAAAGAGGTATGTGGCGAGGAATCCGGCAAACCACCCGACGTTCACTTGGCAATACCAAGACCTAACACTTTATCTTTCAAAATCGCCGGATAGCTGTTCATCAAATGCGCGAGTGCCCTCAAATCCTCCTGATCCAATAACGCAATCGTAATCTTCGGCTGGACACAACGTCAGTTATTGCCGGAAACAGGACAAAGTGTATGTAAAAAAAAACTTACAGCACCCTTGACGCCAAACGACTTGATGACCTTGAACCTGCAGAAACCAAATCACCAGTCAGCACCTCTAAACCAAATCAGAACAAAATTCACGCACAATTTATCACCCAACAGCTGCTTCTGCTGTGGCTCAGGCTTATCCTTCAAACTATCCACAAACTCATCCGTTGTCTGCACCACAATCGGATCCGCCCTCGCAACAGGCAACACTACACCAGGCTCGTTCGCAATCTTCACAATCTCCACCGCCGGCAACTTAGCCAACGCCGCCACAGTCCAACTCTTCCCACTTGCACCTGCGTTCGTAGTCGTACTCGCAGCAGCAGGCGTAGAAGGCATAGGCGAAGCTGCCGCCGATGCGCCTCTCGAAGACAAATCGGGTGTCCTAGGACTCTCCTCCACCCTCGTGGCTCCTGCAACCTTCTTCGCCTGCGGTGTAACTGGAGTTGCCTTGGTAGGTTCGATAGGCGTAGCCTCTTCAGGACCATCGTCACTCTCCAAAACCATCTTCGCATCTACCAACTTAGCCCTCAACACCTCCGAATTGAATAAACACATCGCCCTCTCCCTCTTTGGCAAACTCATCAAGAGGTCCGTCAATTCGCTCTGGTTGTTCCTTTCGAGCTTGCATACGGCCTGATAGATCCTGTCGCGCTCCGATACGGGAGGTACGGATCCCGAAGGTGAAGATGTACGAGGAGGGGTGGAGAGTGCCGCGTTAACCGAGATAGGCGTGGATGGGTGTTCTGGAGCGCTCGCGGTGGCGTCTGGATTCGCAAGGAGGGAATCTTGAGAAGGCGTCGCAGAGGGTGCGGGCGATTGCGATGGCGGCGAGTCGACAGACGGAGGTTTCAGATGTTTCGCTTTCCAGGCCTCGACTTGGTCTTTCAACCTCTCCGGATCCTCGATAGTCTGAAGAACATCACTCAAGGAGGCCGTCACGAGCGAATCTACGAGTGCATCCATCTCGCTCGAAGGGACAATGTCCAACGACCTCACACGACGCATAAGCTCGCCCGTCAACACCTCTTTGCGTACCACAGGGGTCAAGGATGCAAGATCGTCATATCGCATGGGGAGATTCAGCGTGCCCGAAAGCGCAGCCTACATTCAATTACTCATTATGTCAACTGCTCCAATTGGAGGTGGCAACCACTCACGTTGTAATAGCTCCCGGAACCACGCCTTCCCCTCTCGGGACGTTCATTGTAACTAGCCTTTGGTGATCCGAGGATCGAAGGGCGTGTACGAGGGCTGGACCATCCACCAGCTATAGTCTCACCCGCATCACTAGCGGCGGGACTGGTGGCCCCGCTAGAACTCCTAGGATGTCCGTTATGGCCCGCGTATCGTTGAGCAAGCTTTTCCTGGCGTAGCTGTTTAGGCTCGTGTAGGCGGACGACGATTGCCTTGGATCCCAGTTGTGCTCCATTCATGGCATGCATAGCCGCAGCGGCTGTTCAAATCTTGAGTTATACACGCACTGTATCAAGAGGTAAAGAGACATACCTTGATCAGGCGTTTGGAACGAAACAAAGCCAAACCCTCGACTCGCCCCATTCTCATCTCTCATAACACGGGCACTATCGTACATTCAGCGCAATGCCCCAACATCTCAAGACATCAGATCACACAAACCTGACGATTTGGCCAAACTACGACGGCATTGATCAGACAAAGATCAACGACGCCACAAAGACCCTCTCACCTGACGGAAATGGGTGAACAATCCATTGGAGTCAATCTCGGAGTCTAAATTCTGCACCACACGCGCGTCAAAAACGCCGCCTCGCTATCAATGGGCTTATCTCGAACCTTGCAGAACAGATTACAGGGGTCAATCAATCCGCTGTGGCTGGCTGATCCCGGGCCGCTGAGAGGCGCCAGCTGCACCTGCTGCCCAGGCCCATGAACGAACGGGCCAGGAGATCGAACAGGAAACGGCGCAGCACGCGGAGGCGAGTACTGCAAACCAACCAAACCATACGTTAAATAAACACACACAACGGATGCCCAAGTCCAAGCAATAGCAATAAAAACACGTACCTGAGTAGGATAAGGCGTATACTGTGGACTTGCAGGAACAAAGCTCGGCGCAGCAGCATTGAAATCAGTCACAGTGCCGCTGGTCCTCCTTGGCGTGTACAGCTGCACCGCAATATTCTGCCCCTCCACCTCCGCACAATGCATCGCTTCCTCCGCCTGACGGGCGTCTTCTTCACTCCAAAACTCCACCACTCCTGTATCGGCACCGAACTGTGTATGTGCACGAACCGATGCCAAAGCACCAAAACGTCTAAAGAGGTCATACAGCTGCGAATCGGTGTATCCGGGCGGAAGATGCTTGACAAGGCGGGGGTGTGCCTGGGGTGGCGGGAGGGGTGTCGGTGGATTGGTGGGAGGGAAAGGAGAGAGAACGAGTGGGACGGGAGGGGCGGTGTTTGGAATGGAACGCGCCTGGAGGACGGCGAGTGCCTTCTCGGCTGTTGGTCAAAGGGCACAGGGTTAGCACAATTGAGAAACACACGTGGAAATGAGGCGTTTTTGTGAAAGGCGGAGGGACGGTGGATGGGGAAGTGGTAGACAAACCTTTCTCTAGAAACTTGAACTCAATCGTGCCCGAAACAGGATTACCAGTGCCATCGCGGTTGATTTTAGGTCTGAAAGGACCATAGCCTGCAAGGGCAGTTGCAAGGGCCTCATCGGAAATGTAGGCAGGTAGATTGGAGATGTAAAGAACGGGCTCTGCGAGGTAGGGATGCGGATGTGCCTGGAGAGCCTGGTGTGCGGGGTCTTGGTTGAGGTAAGAGAAATCCATGATGTGAAGTGCCCGGGGGTGGGAGCGGACAGATTGAGGACAGGACAGGCGGTGGGCAGTGGCCTTGTCCAGGATAAAGTATTCCGCTCAAAAAGTTCGAATACCACGCTTATGTAACCATCTCTCATGATCTATTGTCACAAATAAATAAGTACACTGTCTATCGTCTATGGGGCCACAACAAATATCTTCACTGCAAAGAATAAGCACCGTCGTCCAGCAACAAACAAAAATCAAACATACAGGGTGTCGCCGCCGGGCAGATATGCTGTGTGTCCGGCGATGCAATCGCACAAATTCTCGATCTGTTGTTACATGTCGTCTCCCAGTTCTGAAAAGACGCAAGATGTATGTAGTTATACTAAATCCTCCATCAGTCAAAGTCCCGTGAATTATTGTCATGACTCACCTGAAAGACTGACTTGCGTCATCATCATGTGTCGTCCAAGTCGTAAGAACATCAGAACCCGATGACGGTTTTGTCTCCAACGTAGTAGTACCAAGCACTCTCTGCACAACTTCCTCTCCAACACCTCCAGTAACGTTCCCATCCACCGGAGCAGCCGCGACAAACATGGCAAACGTCGCAAGCAGCATTACAACAAACTGAAGTCTCCAATACATCTCGGCCGTGTCGCGTGTCGTGTCGTATATCGCGTGTGGGAAGGGCGGAGGGAGAGAAGGTGGCGCGTGCGTATGGCGCAATCCCAGACGAGCCTCGACCAAGGATTAATATATACCCAGCAACAACCTTCGCCTTCTCAAAGAATTAATCACCCAACCAACCAAGTAGAGCTAATCCCCAAACCCACTTTCGCAGATATCCCAACCGAATCTTTCCGAATCCCACGAGTTTCTTCACGTTAAATGTTAAACCTTGCTCCACCGGGCTTCTGCGCAATGAACGATCCAAAAAGAGACTCTGGGCGCAAAGTGGCAGTAGCAGTCCCCCGCGGCAATGAAATTCCTACTTCGCAGCAGGAAGGGAATCCAGACTCTTCGAATCGCACAAAACTTCTCCGCTTTATATACCTCTTCCTCGGGAAGCTTGCCAGACCCCTGGCGTAATATTAGAGGGTGGCGGTACCACGAGTATTGCGCCCAGTTCCCATCATGCATCATTGGTGACCTTAGGATCTATGTATGAGTAATGTCCGTGTCGGCCTGGAGATTTACGTTACGAATTCGGTGCGCTCAATGACAGATTTAGATCTTCTGTTATCCCGCTACGCCGCGTTTTCGGCATCAGTCCGACGAGATTTCCCATAGTCACCAATGACGCACCAACAATAACATATGCAACGATCAAATCATCTCTTCTAGATTGGTCATTCCCACAACAAACTTCGTATCCTGGCCGTCCTGTCCGCAAGAGGATTTATGTTCCCATCCGAGTCATTAATCAAGTAATCGCGAAGACCTATAAAACGGTAATGGCATGAACACGCACTTTATGCTCAAATTGCGCGAGTCTATCTGTGATAAAATATTTGAATGCATGGAGTTAAGAGGTCAAAGGATACTTGATCGCGAAGGAATTATTTCGCCCATGTCATGTCATATCATACTCAGCGTTCAACCCCCTTACTACCCTTGTCATACTCCGAAACAGCCGGTGGCAACGGAGCTGAAGACCAAATGCAACCAACAGACCGCGGCAGACAGTAAACAACGGACAACGGATGACCTGTGCCCAATAAGAGCCAAAAGAAGAAAAGAATATCATTCCAATCCAACAACCAGACGACGGACAGGCAACCAACATACCCAACTTAAAATAATATTAATTCATCACCAACGCCAACAGTGTGTCCATCTCCAACGTCCACACCAGCTGCCAAGTAACACAACCCCCAAGTCTCACAACCCCCGCGCAACCACCTGAGCACGTATCCCCGTCCACTTCATTCATCATCGGCAATCCCCACATCAGGATAATTCTTCAACGGATCCTTCCTCAAAGCCTCCGCCTCAGAACTCGGAGTTGGCGCCTTCAATCCAGCCTTCTTGACTTTGATAACAGAATCTGTCGCGCCCAAAGTAGGTGACGCAACACCCGCCACTAAAGAAGTCTCCGTGACCGTCTATAATTAACAAATATGAGTCTCACGGGGTAGGATTCTCAAAATTCGAAGGATTGACTAACCTCATCCCTAAACGGTGTGAACCTTGGCGTTGCCGGAGGCCCTGCCGTTGTCGTAGACGGCAAAGACGCAACAGACCCACCGGCACCACGCTCCTGGCCACCGACATCTGAATCCACAAACGGTACGAACGAAACCTTCGCCGGCGTCTTAGGTGGTACACCCGTACCTACCGACGCCTTCCTCTTTGAAGTGGGTATAATAGACGGTGGTGGCATCTCCTCCGGTCCAGGATCCCTATACACAGCAATCTTCGAGCCCGAAGCAGCAGACACAGTCCGTTTACTCTTCCCAGCCTGTTTCAACGTCGTCCCACCGAGCTTCCTCACCTCCGGCACATTCTCCTTTACCCTCGTTTTACGGGTGCCTAGATCCTGCCAAGCGTCGGCTGATGTCGCTTCTGCGGCAGCGTGTGATTCTTCGCCTGTGGGGTCTACGAAGATTTGGAGTCGAGAGTTTGGTGCGTTTGAAGAGGAGAGTGGAGTCGAGACGCTTCGGGATGATATTCTAGAAGTGGAGGCGAGGGAAGAGGGGGCGCCGGAGGAAGGTTTGAGAGAGGTAGTCGCGAGTGCTGGTCTAGGTTTCTGCGAAGACGTCGTAGGAGGGGCAGGTGGAAGCATCATATTGCTCATCATCCGCTTCTGGAAGTCATTGTATCGTTCTTGTAGATGATCCAAAGGAGCAGCGCGTCTCGCAATACCTAGACTATACGCATCATCTGCCTCTTTTCGCCTAATGAAATAAATCGATTAACGCGGGGCAAGATCTGATAAATAAGACGCACCGGCCATCTCTCTCCAGAACCGCCGCATATTCTTCATACAACAACGCAAACCCCGTCCCGATTTCATTCGCAATTAAAAACTTATAGATCACAACCGGCTTCTCGACGTAGCTCGCATACAACAACCACAACTTCAAATATTTCACATCGCCTCTCCACCTACCCCCGGCATGATCTTTCAACACCCTCGTCGCCTCCTCCAACAGTTCCAACAACCCTGACTCGGCACTATGCCCTTGAGGATAATTATCCAACGTCCAGTTAACAAACGCCCAATAGGCATCTAGGGCATCAGTACTGCCAGAGTCGCCATTATCATCACCGTCACCAGTAAGCGCAAGTTCTACGTTGATGCGAAGGCGGTTACGCGTAGCCGAGAGCTTAGCTTCTCGTTGAGCGTGTGGAGTGGAGAGGATGGCGGAGAGGGCAGTTACGCGGCGGCCGGTACCTAGGGGTTGGACGTTCTCTTTTGCAGCTTCGAGGACGTCACAGTCGACGATGGTTGGAGTGTCGTCTTGGAACACGTCGTCTTGGTCTGTGGGGAGCATGGTTCATGAGGAAATCAACGCATCAAAGTTTGTGCACGAACCTCGAGGCTTTGGGCGCGTCGAACGAATGGTCATGTGATCGAGTCGTTGTTGAACTCTCCATTTCTACACCGCTACAAGCAAACCTACTGCTAAGACGCGGTGGGCATATCCTGAGCTAACAGATTATCTACGCTCCTCGGCAGGGTGGTATCTACTAATAGTATAAAGAGGTTCTGAGGTGATATGTGGAGGAGTTTGGTAGAGGGGTTGTTTGTGCGGGAAGGTAGATGTAGAGTAGAGTAGGGCATTATTGAGCGCTACGGCAGAGAAGCGAGCATAGTCATACGAAGCATAATTATAAGGATAAGATAAGTTAAGGCATGGAAAAGGAGATAATGGGAATGGAGGAAAAGCGGCAGGAGATGATGGGCTAATGGTTACCCCTGGTCCTCGTCGGGGTCCTCTCCCCTAAAAGAGTCAAGTGGGATGTCTTTAAGGGTAAAGCTTGTCCATTTGAGTGGGCCTGTACCCGATTTTGTGAAGGCACCCAATTTCTCCAGAAATCTGGCGAGCGCAGCAATTCCATTCCTGGTTCCTAGTATGTCTGGGAGGTACAGAGTCTCCGAGGCGTCTCGTAGGATCTGGTGGTGTCTTCCATATACGGGGCATGAGCGTATGATGTGATCTCGTGTTTGCAGGTTCTCGCCACAGGGGCAGTTGATATTTTCGGAGGGGACACATGATCGGTAGTAGTCACCGAAGTATCTATGTCCTGTCCTACATTGTATGAGGCACCCAAAGACTTCCCTCTTGTCCTGGAGCTCTATGAAGTGGGGTGTGGGCTGGAGAGAGGGGGATATGCAGTTGGCGGTGGTGAAATTTCCTCTTTGTGGGAGGTTTTTCCAGACTCAGATCCATTCAGTAACTATTCGTTCATTTGCTTGTCGTAATGTGATCGAGTCACTTGAGCTGAAATCGCAATGAGACCTGATCATTGGGAAATTTGGGAAATTTACACGGAAGGACGCCGTCTCAGCCGAATGACACCAATGGGATAGTGTAGGCAGAGTAGGTCCGGGAGTAATGGGAGGCATGTATGGCACGATGTTTCTATTGTGAGTCTCTTGAGATCAATCGCACCGTTTGCATAGATTTCCTGTTAAAGTATGGACTGGGTGTGGACTATTATGGTATCACGACAATTAGTTTCCGTGTTGGGTGCTCGTTGGGTGGGTAGTTGGCCAAATAGGTACATGGATGTACTTAGGCGGAAAGTACCTACAAGTTACGTACAGTATCTATGCAATGACCCCATACCAAACCAGAACTATCCAGAAATTAGAGAGACATTTGGAGAGATGAGTGAGGAGAGGAGAGGGGCGAGAAGGGAGGCCACGCATGTGAGGCGAGACTGTCAAGTGTCATGACATTGACATCCTGAGTAAGTCTGCCGTAACTGCTGGATGAACAAAATGCATATGACATCGTCTTTGATTGCGTTCCTGTGCTAGGCTGTGGAGGGGGAACAGGGGAGATGTGTATCGAAGGCATGGGAGGAGAGTGGCGGATGGCACTGACAAAACTAGACGCCAGGCTCCTGCCTTCACACCCCAACTCTCCCGAATGACCCTCAAGGACCATATTTTCATTGGACTCTGCTTAGTCCAGCTTTGCCTGGCTCTACACCACCCACGGATACAATGTAGGACTATGCCTAACGATCCTATGTGGCCGGACGAATCCACTTGGGACCATTTCAATGCCTCCCTTGACGGCCGTCTTATTCACACTGTCCCTATTGCCTCCCCATGCCATGGACCGAACCATGATGCCGCCAAGTGCGATATCATACGGAATCAATGGCATGTGCCCAGGCTACAGTTCGTCAATCCTAAAAGGTCATCATTACTTCAAATCTAAGACGTTCATTTATACAGCGTGGAACACCCATCGTCCATCACAGCACCTGTCTTCCTAAACAAGAGCTGTGATCCATTCACTGCTGTGGATGATCAATGCATCATAGGAACCTACGTTCAATACTCAGTCGATGTGGCGACACCGGATCATGTTATCAAGACGCTCGCATTTGCAAAGAAACATAACATTCGGTTTGTAGTAAAGAATACTGGTCATGAGTAAGTAAGTCCTTGCGTCACGCTTTTCCCCAGGGCTGACATGGTCCTGCCCAGTGGCATGGGTAAATCAACTGGTGCGGGGGGCTTGGCGGTCTGGATGCATCATCTCAAAGACGTCGAGTGGATTTCGCATTATACAGGGTCCGGTTACACTGGACCCGCTGTGAAAGTCCAAGCTGGAGTTACTGGAGGTGAACTAAACCAGGACGCCGAGAGCAGGGGACAAGTTGTTGTTGCCGGAGGATGTCCTGTGAGTCCTATCCCAAGCTGAGCTTTTCAGTTCGGACACTGGTAATGAAACAAGTCAAGACCGTTGGGTTTGTAGGAGGCTACATACAGGGCGGCGGCCATTCTGCGCTGAGCTCCTTGTATGGCATGGCTGCAGATCAGGCTCTGGAGTTCGAAGTTATTACTACTGATGGCCAATTTGTTCGTGCATCGCCCTCCGAGAACAAGGACTTGTTCTGGGCATTGAGTGGCGGAGTGGGTCATTCTCGCGCCCAGTTTTGATTATTCATACATACTGATGGTTGCTGGACAGGGTGGAGGCACTTATGGCGTCGTTTGGTCTGTCACGGTAAAAACATATGCCAATATGCCAGTTACAACTGTCCATGTGGCATATCAGCCTTCGTCTTCAGCTCTGGATGTGCACTGGCGGAGTATTGCCACCTACCTAACAGAGTCACCCAAGTACCTCAACGCCGGTGCTTTTCACAACCTTATCTTCAACAATGCGCTCTTCCAGGCGGCTGTCCTCTTTCCGAAGAAGACTCCTGAGGAGGTAGCCGCCTTGACTCAGCCGTGGCTTAGTGGGTTGCAAGCCCTGAATATCACTCCGTCTATTTCGGAAACTGTCCAGCACCCGACCGTGCTCCGTGCATTAACGGCAATAGCCGATTCTTTTGGTGGAGAGATCCTCGTCGGACTCAGTCTCACTGGAGCACGAATCTTACCGAAGAGACTCTGGGAAGTCGAGGAAAGTCTGGCGCAGTTATTTAGCACCCTGCGAGGAATTGCTGACGATGGGGCCACCATTGCTAATACTGGTTTCAATCCTACGATGGAAGTGTCTGGCAATCCAGACAACGCAGTCCTCCCTGCTTTCAGAACGATGCACAGCATATGCTTCATCGTCTGGTATGGTCTCCTTTCATTAGGACTGAAGTGGTGTCTTCCTATTCACCAGTTTTGATGAATTAGGCCCTGGAATGACACGACAAGCTTCAATGAAGAGTTTACAAGTGTGACGAGGACAGTGACCGCTTTGGAGAACAGACTTGTGGCGATCGCTCCTGAGACGGGGGCGTACTTGAACGAAGCAAGTGTTTTGCCTTTCTTCTCCTCTCGCTTGAAAGGTCTGATATTCTTCTGTTGTTTCCAGGCGAATCCATTCGACGTTAACTGGAAACAAGACTTTTACGGCGTGAACTACGACAGGCTGTTGCAGGTCAAGGACAAGTGGGACCCATATCAAATGTTGTATGGACCAACAGCCGTTGGGGGCGATAGGTGGGTCACAGTTGACGGAGGAGGGCTCTGCCCCGTGGTTGGATAAGGGAAGGAAGGGTGTTTCACCTCGGGTCTGCATCCTCAACGTGGCCGTGTTGACTCTCGCTGACAAAGGACTATGTGTGTAATTCAATCGACTGTTAGTCATATCGATATCAAGTGTACTCCTAAATGTTGACAATCTTTCTCCGACGGTAATGCTCTACTGTAGCTTGTGAATCAGTCTAGGGAATCCTAGACGTGTGTGTCATAATTTCAACGGGGAAAATGGGGTGATGCAAGGAATACCTGAGCACAATCAAGAACACTAAGCCGTGTTTGGGCTTCCCAGTTTGCCATTTCCCTATCTAGTCTTGGCACTGTCTTCTTGGCTGTATCACGATGTATTCGCGCGGTCATCTTCATCTTGAATTCGTGGTACATCGTTTGGGGGTTCCGAGCACTGGATCGCTCATCCAGACCTTCGGCCTCTTCAATGGTTTTCTCCAGTATTCTCCGGGCCTCGTCCATGAGGTCTCTGTTCTCCAGGATGAATAGTGGGGCTGCCCACCGGCCTTTACCGATTTGAGGTATCTTGGGGTCAAAGATTCGTGTCGTCACCAAGTCATGGTCTATCTGGATACCTGCGGTTGTTACTTTCTGCGGGCAGGAATTTCGTGTCATGTCCCTGTTCGTACACATTCTGTCAATACGCGGTTGCGAGCCAGCCGCTCGCTGATCAAAGGTATATTGGGTTGACGGTAGAGACGAAACATATGTTTGGGTCCATCGCTCGCCTGAGATCTGTCATTTGAATTTCTCCCCAGTGATAAGGAGACTGCGGAGTTCGAACCATATCCAAGTGTGAACCCCCAAGGTCAGCGCGACTGGTATAGCCTCACCGAACAGTCTTTCGAGGCCGACTAGCTCAGTTGGTTAGAGCGTCGTGCTAATAACGCGAAGGTCTTGGGTTCGATCCCCACGTTGGCCACTCAGGATTCCAACTGTTTTGTATTTTTTTCATTTTTCGCTTTTCATTTTTTGTTCCGACTCTTTCATATTGAACATAATGTGGAGGCAAGCACAAGAACAAGAAATGATGCATACTCGTGAAGCGACAAAAGCAAACGAGAAATATGAATTTACGAAGTACACTACGACAACGCAACGCTCTCAAGCCATCTCAACATCCTGGATGGGAGCAGCAGTAGCCGTCTCAGTCGATTCAGTTGTGCTAGGAGCTGCCGGAGCGGCACCGCCCTCAGCTGCGGATGGCGAGTTCGAGTCTCCCATAAAAGCATCCAATTCCTTATCCAACTCCTCCGCAGTAGGTGGTTTTTTCGGTCCCCTCTTGGGGCGTGGTGCCCGTCCTTGTCGCGAGCGGATAGGACCGACGCCACCTCTAGTCACGTTCCATCGTTAACAAACCAGAACCACAGCGATATAACAAGTTTACTCACGCTGCAGGTGCACTAAGTCTAACATTAGTGTCATCCCTTGCAAGTCGATCCAACAAGGGCGGTTTTTGGATTCTGTTGATCAATGAGCCGTTCGGTGCACTTGAAGAACGGACGCGCGAAGGTCTTGGAGCGAGAAAGTCGACTGTCATCGGTTGCCCTATTTGGATTAGGAATAAAGAGCGACGGTCAACGACGGGTGGAGTTATGACATGTATGACACTACCGACGTACCTTTGGCTAAAATACCATTGAACTGCTTCTTGGCGCGTACGGCCTCTGCCACCGTCTCAAACGAAACGATAGCCTGTCCCGAAGAACGGCCGCTGCGGTCGTACTGTTGTTTTCAAACCATCGTCATTCCCGGAATTCATCAACGCGATCAACCATTAACGAATTCCAAGATGAGGCGGTTTGTGCGACCAAGAAGTGGAGATGAGGTTACGCAAAGGGGTGGATGGAGAGGGAACGGGAAGGGGGAAAAGGTCGGAAGGTTTGGTTGGCTTGGGTTTTACTTCAATGGAGGGGAGAGCTCGGGGGCTTGCCGTACCCTTATTAGTGGCTCACGCACGAGCGTGCCAATTTGTCCGAATATAGCCTGGTTGTGAGTGGAGAGGTTTGATTAGTATGATGGAATAGATGCCCGTGGACTGGTAGAGATGAGAGGCGAATATGCCAGGTGATGCACGAGCGCCTGTACAACCGCGGGCGGGCGAGGATAAAGAACCACGAATACGAGGCGTGTTTCAAGCAAGGCAGGAAGGACGTACAGTCAAATCCTTGGGTGTGATTTCATAGTGCAGGTTTGAAACGAGGATTTTGTCCGTCGGTGCGCCAGATGCAGAGATTGTAGGTGTTGTCGTTGTGGGCCTTGAGGAACGTGGGGCAGCGGTATCGTTGTTGACGCCCGGTGCTTTGTCGTGCAGCCATTGGCCTTCAGGAGCTCTTGAGGGTCGCTACATTTCACAACAGCACAAGGGTGGAACGTCGGAAAAGTGGAAAGGAGATGTTAGGCTCGCTCGGAAGGGGTGAGCGGATAAGGATACTAACACTGTAGGGCTTGCGAGAACGTTCAGACTTGAATGATGCCATCTTGTGGCCGTCGTTAAGTGTGAAGAGAAGGAAGGAGTGGAGGAGAGGAAGTCCAGGTGATGGTTGGAGGAAAGGCTGTTATGAGCGTGAAAAACGTCTTCAACTGGCTGTGGGTCCCTTGAGCGGTAAATGAACACAAACAACGCGGAGTCGGGCCTCGGAGTCTCGGATCTGCATTCGGGAATAGGTCCGGGCATCGCCCGGGTTGGGCGTTCACACAAACTCAAGAAACTATGCAGTCTCAGTTAAACGCTGTATTGGGAGATAAAAAGGAATATATTAGGTCGTAGATTAAAACGGTAGTTTCGGTGCCTTGACAGTCCTCGGTGGCTTGAGGGGATCGGGTCTCCTCCTCTTGTAGTACTAGCGCAACCGCCTTCAAGTCAGTATCCCTAGCATGCGACAGAGACCAGAAACTCACGTTCTTGTAGTTGTATATCCTCTTCTTCATATCCCGAAGGAGAATTGCCCTCTTCCTCATTCTCTCCTCCCGCACACGCTCCCACTTATGTCCCTTGAACATCCTCTTCTTGCCAGCATACAACGTAATGCCCAAGGCCGCGCCGCGAACCTTCTTCCTCTTCACCTTGCCTTCCCAGGCGACCGGCTCCAACCACATAGCTTGATCCTCCCCGGAGTCCTCCAGCTGTTCCTTCAGAGTCTCAACAGAAGCGGCAGTAGCTGCCTTCTGCGCCTCCTGAATAGCTTCCGTTACACCAAGTCGCGTCCGTGGACTCTTCGGACCGGGGGGCAATAAGTGTAGAAGTCCGCTGGCCTTGGCTTTCTTCACCAACTCAGCCTGCCTCCGCAGCGAGTACACTGGCGGTCTCCATTTGCCTGTCTCCGGGTGTTTGCGAGGGATGAACGGGTTGGGGAGGACTGCGACGTTGGACTTGGGTTCGAGCTTTGGGGTGGTTACTTTGGATAGCGGACCCAGCCGACGAATGTGCGTTTCAACTCTGAGGAGTTGGTCAAGTCTAAATTTTTTGACGGCCTTTGCTGCGGCAAGGTTGGACATGATGTTAGCCCCGAGAACTGGGTATGTTCTCGTGGGGAGTGTCTGCCGAAGTCCGGACTGTTGGCGTAAATTTCTGGGCCACCCAAAATGGAACTCCTGGCGTTGTTGTCTAAACCTGCCTTTGGCTCTAGCATTGGAGTCAAGCAAGGACAAATAGTGCGGGTCCTTGACGTCATTGGCTGCTGATTCGGAAACTGGAAATTCATCGAACCCTTAAGAGAAGGCACCATTCCAGATTTCGAACAAGGAATGGCTTTCAGTTTCTGATTTCCATCTCCCTCGGCCAAGAATCCCTCATTGCGCAGCTAACAGTCGAAAATTTGATACCCATCCTATACAGTCCCGCTCAAGCGCGCCTCCTAATTGACTTATAACCTCTGTCTGAAGACACACAGAAGCGTCAGATCGCCATGCCTTCTCTCACAGACCATCTCGTAAATTTACCCACCGTTCCTACCTACCCAGAGGCCATAAACCATCCATTCCTCATTGCCGCAGGCCACGGCACCCTCACCCCCGATCTCCTGGCGCTCTGGCTATCCCAAGACCGAATTTACGCCGCCCACGCCTATCCTGCTTTCATAGGCTCCCTCATTGCGAACATTCCTTGGGACTCGTCCCACGGTCTATCCTCGCCCGAGGAACAAAAGAACCAACGAATCCTTTCGATCCTAGTTTACTCTTTGGAAAACGTTGTACGAGAGGTCAACTTTTTCAAAGAGACAGCTGCAAAATGGAAACTTCCTCTGGAATGTTGGAGAGAGAGGAAGGGAACAAGGAACTATACTGCCGAGATGGCCAAGATCTCGAAAAATGGCAGGATTGAGGAAGGTTTGGTGTTCTTGTGGGCTATGGAACGCGTACGTTTCTCGTATGCCTGTACTCAAGATTTAATTTGTGACACCCTCATAGGTCTATCTTGACGCTTGGTCCTTCGTCGCCAGCCAACTGCGCGCCAGTGGCCAGGATAAAGCCAACTCTCCTTTCAGCTCTTTCGCGAACAACTGGAGCAGCCCCGAATTCGTCGACTTTGTGAACAAATTGGCCAAGCTCGTTGATGATCTCGATATCCGGCCGGGCTCGGATACATGGAAACGCGCCGAAGCTATCTGGACGAGAGTCGTTGAACTTGAAGTTGATTTCTGGCCTGTGGAGGGGGAAGAGGTTTCTCAACGCTTTTCGGGGAACTAAAACCAACACCAGGCTTGAAGCTTGATTTCTGTATCTTGTTTATGTTGTCATGGAACACTATCACGAACTTTCTTGACTCAAATCAGGGACTTGTGAAGCTCGCGCTCACGTCTTGAAAGTTTGGGGAACGACTGTCAAAAGATGATATTGAGATAACCCGGGAACATACGACTAACCGCAAGGCTTGGAAAAGCACGTCCACCATTGCCTCGAGCGAATTTACTGGGATGACCCCTGTGGACCTTCCTAAACCTAATGACCCATAACGGAAGTTCCGAGACTACGGATGACGTCTTTCCGGATTACTCACTCTCAGACTCTAGCGCCTCAATATAAGGTCGGAGACTTGTCTCTTCACTAACAGCAACCTGCCGTTCCACCCTCACTTTATCCTTTACCCTTTCACGAATGGGATTGTTTGGAAAAAAGCATAAAAAGGAGGTGAATATTACTCCTTTCTTCTCGTTTACTGCATTCACTCATTTGTTCGATGCGTTCCAAAAGAGCAATCCTGAAACATCGCATTACGCGCCTCACCACCAGACCGAAAGTAACGAACCTTTCACCCAAAACCCCGTATACAGCAACGAACCTGGATACGCAACCCATTCGAGTCCTCCGGGCTCGTATGGCGCTAGTTCCGGCTTCGTGAGTCTCCTCTTTCTTCCTTCTTTCTTCCTTGTGTAGTCTCCCCTGTCCTCACGCATGCGACGTACAATATAATAGTATGATTCAGGCCAAGCCGTGACCCGGCCGCTTAATCCCATGCCTGAAGCCTCTTACAAACACGGGCATGGCTACGCCAATAGCACAAGTGTTGACACACGATACACCGGACAGGGCTCGGATATTGCGAGCGGCGGAGCAGGATACTATACTTCCAGCGACGAGCATCCATATTCTCGCAGCGCAGATGCCAGTCACCGTATTAGCAGCTCACATGGCCCAGGATATGGCGGTGAAAGATTTCGGGGAAGGAGCACTACGGAGAGGAAACGGTCCGTTCATTTCTCTTTCCTTGAAAGCACGGAAGGGTATTCATAACTCCTACTAATTCTTATCCTTTCTTTCCACGTTTTTGGTGGCGCGGCTGACTGACCTTCGTGACTCGGGTGTCTAATTGCAGGGAAGCGGAGGTGACGAGGACTCGTGATGATGAGATTGCAGAAGCGGAAAGGTTGGAACAGGAGGCACAAAGGTTGAGGGGAAAAGCAAATTATCGAGGTGCGTTGACGGACCTTGCTCCAGGATTACGTTTTCCGCTGACGGGTTGGCGTGTGGTGTAGGCCAGGCCGCAACGGGGAGTTACGGTAATTATAGCGGGAGAAGGGGATATGAAGACGATTACGAGAATCAAACATACCGTGGTCACAATCACGGAGGGTATGAATATAAATGAGGTTCTCGCGATTTCTACGACAACTTTGCCATAAAATACTGACCTTTTCACACCTTCTAATAAACTGTCTCACTGTCTAAAAAGCCAAACTTGTTGAAAGCCGTTAACACAACGGCTTATGATCCTTCTCACTTGACGCTGGGGCTAATGACGTCATACAACCCCTTTCTTCTCTTGACCACATTAGGTTCACAAAAAAGCAACAGTCCACTCTACTCCAGAAAGCGGGGCTAAACTCCTTCTAATTTGCGTCATATTATCGTACTGTGGTGAATACGTAAATACAAGCAAAGTACGTCGCCTGCAGTTATAAAAGAGCGGGGATGCCTCTGGAGGTCGTTCAACGAAATCAGCTATCACTCCTACAATGCCTCTTTTTAAGAAACACAACAAGACCGTATGTCGCGATGGTACTTTTATTTGCTCCTCAATTACTCACCACTTGTGACGGCACGCAGGACACTGACCGTAATACCGCGGCAAACCAAGGGCTTGGTCCAGGCTTCGAGTCACGCGACAGACCATTGAATGAGGGTTATTCTGGCTATGAAGGAGGATCCGCCTACCCCTCCCAACCTGGAGCAGGATATGGTGCCGTACGTCAACAGTCAATCTTTCAGCAGCAATTTTCCTTCTAATCACTAACGGACAGACCGGAACTCAAGGATATGGGGGTGGTGGAGCCGCGAATCAGCAGTATTCTGCTGCCGGAGCCGGGGCTGGTATTGGGCATGGACTCGGGCACGGTGGACAACAGCAGCCTAATGTGCCCCCAACTGGGACTCTGAATGATCCGAACCAGTCAAGGGGCAGTACTGGGCAGAGAATTACGGGTAAGATGGAATCTGCTGTAGGGTCTGCTGTCGGTAGTGAAACTTTAAAAGCGAAAGGCTTCCAAAAGGAACAGTGAGTCCTCCTCTTTCGTTTTCCTTGAGTCTTGATACTGACCTGTCTTGTAGAGAAGCTAATGCGATCAAGCTTCAAGGCCAGGAACTTGCTGAAGCTGAGCGGCTTGAGCGAGAGGCTATGGCGCGTCGGGAACGCGCTGTTGGGCACGGTAAGCACGAGGCGCACTTCGAGGGGACCTGACTCGGAATGCTAGTAATACTTTGATTGTCTGACTCAGGCGCTCACCCTGCGAATATGCACCTTGGAGCTGGAAAGCGAGATCAATATTCTTGATTATTACATGGCTAAATTTGTCGAGTTTCTTGATGAACGAATTATGTTTCGCATGTATTACCAGGACTGTTATGTACTCCTTCGGAATTAAGGACTCCATGGATTCAACCTGCTCGTGTTCCCACCTAAAATGATTGCTATTTTGGTCACACCGCACGCTGGAAAGATATGCTATTAAACTAGGCCTACAACAATAACCTAGGCTGGTTGGATAGTACTAGTAGGTTCCGCCTCAGTGACCTGAAAACCAAGATCAGTGTCATGATCCCCCATTTGCCTCAACCTCTCATTATTGGCCTCATTCTTCTGGCTAATCGCCCTTCCCAAGGCGACCTGATGAATGATTATCACGGACGCGAGAGACTTCCCACCAAATTGACCAGTCAACCACGAAGTTTTCTGCCCTAAAAATGTGAACATACCTGACAGGCGAGAGCAATCGTCGCGACAATCAGTCCAAAAAGCTCTCCTCCACCAATCCCAATTGCCCCAGCGATCGTGATCGGGACATTGATCACAGCAGCCTGCAGGAGAATAGCAACGATGCCGAGATGTTGCGGTGTGGGAACTTCTGGCCCAAAATACTTGATGACCATACGTCGGTGTAGAAGGAGACGTATGGTGATATAGAGTGTGGAGAATAGGTTAAGAAGTATGTTGGATGCAAGTGCTGTTGCTTGTAAGACGGATGCCACTGTTCTGAGCCGACTTGTCTCGATGAGAGCCCCTCCAACGGAGGCAGTGACTAGGTGTTGAACCGGTGTGTTTTGAGACAGCCGCATGCCACCAATTAATGTGAATCATACCAGTGGTTATAACCCAAAGGCATAGTGGAAAGAACCAGAAGATATTCCACAGTTTGGCATTATTAGGTCCCAAGATTCTGTGAATCTTATAACATCGCCATACCTTGGGGCAAATCCACGTTAGAAACACTTCTTGTTGCAGAGGAGGATGCTTACAAGAAGCCCGTCCGTCAGACCCACAATGGCTACTGGTGTCAATTTTCCGACAAAAACGAGGGCATTCGATATCCTGAGTTGCCTACTGACGGGGCTTGATATAAATATGACCGGTAGATTGTTCCATACAAAAAACGCGGCCTCATAGCCCAGGTTTATGAATAAGAGCACAGCGAGGTACACTCGCAAGTACTTCTGTTGCGAGGAAGGCAATCGGTCTTTCGGCGATAAGATCACGAAACAGGCGATTCCGAGGGTTAGGAGTGCACCATCGAGTAGAGCTACAATGACGATCCCAATTGACAGCATCAATTGAGTGTGTACATCGGCTGCGGCTATACCGAGTGGGTCAGGCATTAGACAAAGTTGAGGGGGTAGTAACTTTCCTGTTGCCAGCAGGGATCCTCAAATTTGAGGACTTCATCACGATTCCAATTCGGATTGTAGCTTCTCCCATTCCATAAATTTGACAAAGTATCCCTGAGACACTCAACCTATACTTGTGTATACTTCCTGTGCTAAGCATCATACTGACCGTGGTTTCCCACGTCAAAACGAGAGTAGATCAGGAGCAAGGTGCATGGCACCAATGAGGAAACGGCTGCCATCCCAAGCATCACCTCCTTGTCTTGTTCAATCACCGCGCTGCCTCGGCCAGTAGCCTTGAATAGTACATGTAGACAAATAGGAGCCCCTGTAACCAACCGCCTATATTTTCTTTTGATGGTGTTAAATATGATCCCTCGAGGAATATATGCCTCTTCACGTACGAGAAGCCATCGGTTCCAATGCCCTGTATCGCGCATTCCTCATCAAATGTGCTTCCGTATTTCTGGCCATCTTTATCCGACACAGTTGTCCCTTATGTACCAGCCACGGTATTAGCCTAGACGTGTATTTGTCTACATCATTGATCGCAAATATCACGGGCTAGACCTCCTTAGGTAACGGCCACTTCTTACTATCATACCGTCACCCACAACATCAACTGTCGCTAATCTATTTCCCGAAATCATCCTCGAACTATTTCGGTACGAAAATGAAAACAGGAATCTCAAGGACTGTAGTCTTGTTTGCTCTGGATGGCGGTTTCTGGCTCAAGGGGTCCTCCTCGCCAGACTTACCCTCACCAATCTTTTCGCCCCATCACCGGACGCCCTGCCATATTCTGCTATCGCTGATGCGCGGCACGCACATGTTCGACGATATACGTACGGCACCTGGCTTTTCGTATTCCCAGCGATGATCGCGATCACGGACGAATCCGAGTTGACCCCCACTTCCACGCATTTCTTCAGCACCTCACGTCGGTTCGCGAACTGGTCTTCTGGGATGATGGAACGTACTTGTTTCGCAAGCATTACGACCTGGCGATGCAAAGGGCGATCCTACATCTCATATCCTTGCCATCATTGAAATCTCTGGATGTTACTGTCGACTACTTTCCCGTTCACTTGATCACGGCCTGCAAACACGTCAAGCACTTGACTGTCGGGTTTGTGACTCTACATCATCCCATCGACACTTTAACTCTGCCTATCGACAACTCCGTCAATGCACCCGTGCTACAAACTCTCCGTCTTTATGGTCTCACCGCTCAGATAGCCCGCTTTACCACCAACATCCTTCGTGAAACTAAATATAACCTTTCATTCAGACGGCTCAGCACGGCCAAGCTGTGCTTCAACGACAGCTTTCCGCATGGTCGGGGGACCATTTTATCCCTTCTAAACACCGTGCAGCGTTTGGAGTTGACTTGTCAAATCTTTTATGGGACCGGTCGGTCTTTGTCTTCTCTTAAATTAACTGGCTCTATCGTTAAACCTTTCAAACCAGATCCATCGCCCATCCTTCCCATAGACGAAGATGACGTTAGGGCACTAAGGAACGTCAGTATCCTTGAGGTCAACTTCATGTGTACGCCCTTCACGGAACACGATATGGGCTATGCTCGATCGTTTCTTTCTCAATGGTTTATCCCTCTCTTGCGTCGATTCCCCGCCTCATCCAAATTGTCAAAGTTCCGGCTTCGCATTATGTGACCGAACTTGCCGTTGCATCAAGTGCTTCCCTTCATCCTAGACGACGTCCCATCCTTTCGTCCGATCTGGAGAAAGCTTGACGCGGCTTTGTCTGATGATACTATATTTCCTCGGCTAGAAGGCTGTTCGCTTTATGCTCCTTGGTTCTGGTCGCAGAACGAGGTTACCAAGCTGCTCCCTCAAAACCCCAGGAGATGGAAGCTAGACGATTTGTCCGGAGAGGACTCCTCTGGGACTCCCTGAGTGGCTACAGCATTGCTTCAATTGTATTCTTGTCGTGCAGCAGTGCTTCATCCGTCCCAATCCTTTATTTCTTGAATTCCTTGGGCCGACCAAAAGATGGGCTGATGTATTTTGGAGCTCTGTAATTTTATTGTGTTACACTGGATTTGTACCCTTCATTCCGTCCGAATGCTATACGTTCGATTAGATTCCTGATATATCATATATAAGTCCTTTTTCTTATACGAAAAGTGAGATTTTATGCCCCTCGTCTCGGACGTTTCTAACCCCACTTGCCGCTACACGGCGCTATCACCGATCTCTGGTTTGGCCGCTGGTGGCTGTGCCTTTTTTGAACCATCCCACTTCTTCACACGTAATTTCTCCAACGCAGCTGGGAACAGGTCTTGGTAACTCTGCTGGCGTTGGGTCTCCATCCCAGAGACTCTCTGGATACACCATATGAAGAGTAGACCCGTGACACCAAAGGCACTACCAACCATTCCTCGGGTAAGGGCAGTCGTTTCTAGGAAGCACATGCAGCAGAATGCGACGAGGAAAAACAACATGCTATATATTAGAGGTAGACATCCATTAGGCTCCAAAGCATTTTACGTTGGAAACAAGAGAACTCACGCCCAGGTAAGAAGTGCGTAAGGCAAGCTGTGCAAGATTGCCAGGGTTTCAACTGCTGAAAGTGAGTGATTTCCATACAGGTATTGTACCTATCGAAAGAATAATGTTGGTGCCCAAACCAAGAGGTCGAGGTAGAGAATAAAGGACTCACGTTGAACTCTGTCCTGTTCGCCTTCAGTAACAGTAGACCTGTCACGATACTGCCAATGCTGAAAACGATAGATAGATAGCAGGCGATCTGAGCTGGGTGGCGATGTGGGGCATCTACGGTATCGATACTCTGGATGGACAAGAAGGCGACATTGGCATTCAAAGTCACAGTGGCCTATGAAAAATATAAGCAAGTGACCCAAAATGAAGCATCGTCGTCAAAATGCTATAACTTACATACAGGATGAAATCCCGCCATTGATGGGTCAACTTTCGGCTCGCTGCCTTCCAGGTCGGCACGTGCATAAGCTTATCTACCCAAATCTTTCTCAGCGTCTTAAGGTGATGCGAGGGCGCAGAAAAGAGAAGGGGAGACAAGATGCGGATCAGGAAGGTATGATTGTCGACGTCGCCATGGACGGATACGTCCCGCGCTAGGCGCACTGCCGGTTGGCCATAAAAATGATAGAATCGCTCCCGCGCTGAGTGAATCGGTGAGCTTAGTTTGGACTGTGGCGAGATAAACCTACTGAAACAGAACATAAGCCTGCTAAGGAGAGAAATGGAACCAGTTGATGATCCGCTGCTGCTCATATTCTCTGAAGCAAAGGTCTGCTACTTCGCATCCCTATAGCTGAACAGACTTACTCTCTAGGCTATTTACCCACGTCAAGGCTTTGTTGAGTTCCTCCTGACCAAAAGGAGAAGTTGAGCTATGTGGTCGAGTGAGGGTATCTATGAAGTGTTGTCGGAAGGTGTCGCCGTTCGCATCGTGATTCACATTACCTGCAAGATTGTGCAAGATAACATCTCGCAATTCTTGGATAATAGAGCCGGACAGTTCAATCGAGGAAGGAAAAAGTTGACAATGGTACCTGGATACATCATCTGTGTGGTTGAATATCCTCTTCTAACGGAATACTCACCAATACTGTGCCTCCACCTCATGCCCTAGTCATCAAAGATCAGCCTTACGTGCAGCCAGGGACATCACGAACTCAACACTCACGCAAATGTGTCTTACAGGTGACACCTGAAACACCTGTTTCGAACTTACTTCCATAGAAGGGATCCAGCCAGAAGATTACCCGGGTCTTATGATCCACGAAATAATACACACAATCGTAATGTCCCGTGTATGTTCCCTTTTTCCCATCCCATCCTTCTTGGCTTCTCGGTGTCAAGTCCAAGACAAGGTCACATTGTCCAAGAAGGCGCTCCAGGTCAACGTGAGAGAGGAAAGCTTCAATGGTCTTGATATGTGATTTCAGCTGGGCGTAAATTGTTTTATCATAGAGGCGAGCATTCGTAAAGATCCTCTGTTCCGTTCAGTCACGTTGGCGAACGTTCGACAAACAAAAATGCATACCCGGCCTTTGTGAAAGAAATATACCGCGCCTTCGGGATGGAGAATTGAGGTCCACCCGCTGGGCTTCCAGGCTCTGACGGAGGCGACTACATGAGCTGACATGATACCGAGCGAATAAAAGCACCTTACGGCTCGAAAGACCTTGTCATTGGCGCTAGCTGAATGTCCGTATCTACATTCTCTCTGGTCAAGCCACCAATATCAATGTGAAGTGACGGGAGCAAAGACAGATATCAACATACACAACGATTCGACATTCTCCCCTGCTGAGAGCTTCGGGGTGGATAGGCATGATGGTTTGATTTCCGAGAGGTTGAGGGAGCTGGTCAGGTTCTCTGATCTCCAACGGGGGTGGTGATCTGAGCCAATCAAGCTCAACTCGACTTGGGGTTGTGAAGGGGACAGCGCCAGGGGATGAGTCCTCCCTTTTGTGGGCCATAATGGGCGTTCTTGTGGGGTGTTGAAATGTCCCAGAACGAGAAGGAGACCGGGGATGAGAGTAAGCTCGAGGTCTTCCCTGGGGGGATAGTGGAAGGATGGATATATGGGTTGGTGACTGTGTAGTAACCGCAGTGTTTCGAGAGTGCGAGCTAGCTACCGAGTGAGGTCTCCCGTGACTCTCGATATCGGAGCTGCTACTGTCGTCATTTAAACGTAGTTTGGGAATTTGTTGGGGAGGGAATATCTCTTCTGGTGAGTTTGTCAATTGGCTGATTGCCTCGGACTCTGCTCCAACGTCCAGGTGAAGAGGCGGAAGCTTTCCTCGACCCGAGGAGCCGGCCTCTCCATCCGGAACTGCAGGTTGGTGAAATAGCGAGAATGCGATGGTATCGCCATCGAAGGAGAGTGTGTTCTTGAGTGGTGGGTTTTCCGGGTGTTCTTCGGGCGGCTCTGGTGTGGTAGATGGGAGCAAGGATCTAATCAAGGCGGAAAGAGGCGATTGATACAAAAGCCAGCGGATGAAGGCATTTTTCCGCCACGGACACGGAACAATCCGTGCCAGCACCAGGGTAAGTCTTGCGAGTAATTGCGAGAACATGGCTTGGGCATCACAAGACGGAGGGAGCGCAGAGGAGATTCAGGGGATCAGCTCGGCAACATTAAGTACTTCGGGAGCTTGGGCACTGCATTTTGACATCCTGATTGATGTTTGGGGGAACGTGATTTATAGCAAGCGCCGTCAATCCAAAACTTGTGCATTGATTCCAGTTCCGTGCGTCCAATATCAGAGTTCCGCCGTTGGAATCGGCAGGTGGGGTTATTTCCAGAACAATGTCCTGATGGAAGTGCTACACAGGCTGTTCTTGTCACCTGTCACAGGGCAGATATCAGCGTCACACACCACCACGGGTTGGGAATAATACAAGTGCCCACACCTCTTCATCACCTCTCCTCATCCTGAAGGCCTCCGGAATCTGTCATCCGAAGAGTCATGGCTAAGAAATCCTCAAACCCTACCTCTAAAGCATCAGACAACAAGAAGTCAGCCGATAAAAAGAACAAAGCGGCAAACACTGATGATACCGAAGAGTCCGGTTCGAAGTCCAAGGTCTGTAATTCTCTCCACCTTCTTCTCCAACAGGTTCCGACGGTGATTAATGTCATGTTTGTGTAACTACTAGGGGAAAGGAGGGCTAAAGCCTGCCACTGCAATAAATGTCCGGCACATTCTCTGCGAAAAACACTCGAAAGCTATGGAGGCGCTGCAGAAGATCCAGGTTCGCCTTCCTCTCGCACTTCCGCTTTTAGCCTAGTGGCTCATTTTTCCACCTGTACACTCGTACAGGAAGGACAATCATTCCATAAAGTGGCGCAGGAGTACTCTGAGGATAAAGCCAAAGGTACGTCGTCATCCTCTCGCACGTTATCTGGTCGCTCAGCTTCTTTCATCCCGTGTAGCTGGTGGTAGTCTGGGATGGATGACTCGAGGAAGCATGGTTGGGCCTTTCCAAGATGCTGCATTTCAGTTGACGCCCTCTACCGTCGACAAACCTATCACTTCTGGCCTAGTCAAAACTAATTTCGGATACCATATAATCATGGTTGAGGGTCGCCGATAGTCTTCCCTGTCTCGGTCTGGCTCAGTGTCTACTCAAGATCATCCTACGGTTGCCGTCAAACGTGTATAAGTGCTGCGTCTCCCTATTCTTTATCTTTGACCTCCGTCCCATCTGCTTCCCGTTTATGTTTCCGGTGTGTTAACAGTGTACCATTGCATTATGTTTTCGTTCCTCGTGCTACACACTAAGAAATGAACATTTGAAGATATTATATATATACTTGCGGATGAAGAAAAGGAATCAAAGGGCGTAAGAATAGGTACCATCCAAGGTCCAGTAAAAACATGCGGAACTGTAGTCGAACCAGATATTGCGCACAGAACGAGGGTATGTCAAGGACTGTTTGTCAAAATGGGGTAAGGATTATTCCTCTTCACTACCCGTCGGACTTGATTGACCGGGGGGTGGGGTGCTGGCGGTGGTGGACTGTACGGAGGGAATGGAACCTGGATTGATAGTGCCTGATTCCATGTCTCCGCAGGTGATCTAAGGCTCGGATCCGATGCAAGTCCACTCGGATGTAGAAGGAGAGGCTGACATTCAGATGCTTTCCCATGCACGAAGCGAATCGAAGCATCAGGAACTGGTCGCAACCTTCGTACGCCTGGTCCAGGTGGAGCGTGTGAGTACCCTGAGTTCTCACATGGATCCAAGTGCAGTGAAGCGAGAGGTGGGAGGATAGTACTCGAGGAAGCCATTGGAGGTGTTACAAGGGCGAAAGGGGGCGAAGGCTGGTCTTGATATATCAAAGGCAAAAGTAGTGGTGGCAGCGGAGGCAGAAGCGGAGGTCGTGTGATGGTTAATAAGTCACCCGAATAGTACCTACGAGTGGATCGGTTATAAAGAGGTTCAGCAAGGCATTCAAGCATCGAGCTTGGACGGGCAAGCTTGGAAGGTGGAGGAGCATGCGTGTGATCCTGCCGTAGAAGTCATGATTATACCTCAGTGGAACATCGGCTGATGGGGAAGATCAACCGACCTGGACAGGGGGGTGACGCGCTGCCATTTGGTCTTGCGATTCGTTGAGAAGAGGATCCAAAGTCACGCTTGGAGTCAGAAACGAGGAGTCGCCTGAGGAGGTGAAAGAGAGGGAAAAGGTATTGGAGAGAAGGGGTGGTCATCAAGATGGAGTAACGACGGATTGCGATGACCACCGACTTTTGTCTTGCTCGAGGGCTTGTGTCGAAAGCCTGTCTACCACCACTGGCAGTGCTGATATCGATGCATCTGGTAAAGGTGTGGTAGCCATTTCGGGTGTCGTTGGTTCGTCTTCCACAATGGCGGCAGATTTGACTTTGCGCGTACGTTTAGTGCGTTTGGCAGGGCGATGATCGGGTTCCTTTCATGATCGCAGGATCGAGTCAACTATGGTCATACAACAAATAAGAGAGCCACTTACAGGGGTATCTTCCTCGTTCTCCTCCAAGTTAAGCGACACAGTTCGACTAGAAGGCGCCGTTGACAAACCGACAGCACTAGTACCGGCACCCCGTTTCCGACGGCCCTTAGCCTCTGGTTCCGGGGTTGGAGTGTCAGTAGGTGTCTTCTCTTGCATCTGAGCCGCGGTACGTTTACTAGGCGGCCGTCCAGGTCCCTTTTTCTCGCCATCGGTTTTGGACTCCGAACCTTCTTTTTCCTTCTCTTTCTCCTTGTCCTTGTCCTTGTCCTTGTCATTAGCTTTCTCCTTGTCCTTGTCCTTATCTTTCTCCTTGTCTTTATCCCTTGGTTTCCTTCCGCGTTTGCCTGTATGCGACGGCGCAACTGAGGGCGATCCCGAATCCCTATGCACCTCTTCGTCGTGTTTCTGGATATCCGTAAGCAGGGCATTCCCCTTCCGTTTGCCTGCACCTCGCCGCCTCCGTTTCGGACCGAATTTCGATACCACCTTCCGGAAATCGATCAGACCCTTCTTATGCAGATAGTAGTAATCCACGCATTGGGAAGCAGTCTTGTTGGGAAGATAGTCCGCGATGATACCGAACTGCTTCGGGTAAGCAGCGTACTTGTCCAGGAATATGCGTTTCTCCTCTTCCGTCCAATCATGGATACCCGTTTGGGGAGCATAATACTCTGCCGGATTTTCTACCCGATGGCACGTATCATCAAAGAGATAATCGATTCTGCCATTCGTCACGCAAATCATATCAGGGATGGTCGCCAGATTGCGTTGCGAGAGGTGATTCGGGTCCGTGGCATCGTTACTCTCCAAACTCGCAAGAATCTGCTCCATCTCCAAATCTGAGCGTACAGCGTCACCTAGGTTGGCTGATCTGCGTGTCGTCCGACCAATAGGCACAGTCTCGCCTTCGAGGATGCTTGGCTTGGCCTGTTCGTTCAACGCCTGACAATGAGCGATCCATTTCTCGTGTAACTCGAGGTACTCCTGGCGCAGCTTCTGGATTTTGTTTGTGGTAAGGGCCTGCCGTTGGGAGAGGAACTCGACAAGTGAAGGTCTGAGCATTGCAAAACTCTGCATCCGTTTCCTGAATCGGGGACCAGCCATAACTTCATGGATAACCCCTTCTGGGTCGGTTTTCTCGTTTAACCTGGGATCTGGCGGCGGAGCCAAGGCCAAGTTCGCTAGGAGAACAGGGTTGACGCGCTCGTCAAAGGTTTGGCGATCACAGAGAAGTCGAGTCATAACAACAACTCGAAGTGCTTCCTTCATTTCCGGTTTCGCCTCCACGCCCCAGGAAACCTCGGTATGAGTTCCGGAGGTTGGAGGTTCGGATAAAGGAGTTGCAGGAGTGCTTTTGCTCGCGATTCCTTGGATGGGTTCGATGCTCGGAGTGGACGTTGTAATGCCAACCACTGCCTCGTTGAATCGAGGCGCTGCACTCGACCGAGTCACAGGAGTCCTCATAGCTGGGACATCTGTGACGACCTTCTCGGCCCCGCGACTAGGCTTACTTTGGACCAGCTGGGTGTCATCAACTATCGGGGTGGGTATTTCGTGATCCCGGTTGGGCTTTGGATCGTCAGACGGTGGAATAGGCAGTACGGTAATTGATGGGGAATTCGGGACCAACGGAGAAGCCCTGGAAGCAGTTGGAGGCGCCATTCCAGCGTCCTGAACTTCAACTACCTCGGATGAAGCCTTCCTTGCGTCATTTTGCCCAGTTGCGCTGATCGGAATATGGCTAGGATCCCGACTCTTTAAAATAGGAGACTTAGGCGACGCGGGCGAACGGGAAGCAACGATGGCGGCGTGCGGGCTGGAATTCCGTGAGGGGAGCTTCGGAGAATCTTGGTAGAATCCATGAGAAGGTGAAACGGAAAGGTATTTTAAATTGAGTTTACCTATCGGTTGAAGTATTTGAGATTGATCGGTTCGGTCACGGGGAAGATCCATCTGTGATTGATCTATGCAAAAATTTACGATATGGAACCAAACGACTCGATCAACAAGCTTACTTTGTGATAGAATCTCATTAACCTCAGCCTCTTCCGTAATATCGTCGTCCTTTGTCTCAGTTTCGAAAGGCACTGGGCATGTGCCTTTAATACTATCCTCTGCAAACATCGAAGGTCCGGCATCGTTGGATGATTGAAGACCGGGGGGACAGGAGGAAGAAGCTCGGGTCATGGGTGACCTCGGAGGCTCTGTAGAAGGTTCAATTTCCGGAGTCTCTTGCGCAGAGGCCGTTTGCTCCCGCGCAACTGAAGTCATGGAATACGAAGACATATCGTGTTTTTCGGAAGGCACAGTAGATGCGATCGAAGAGCGTGAAGAGGGCCGAGAAGGGAGACTTCTGGCCCGGTCACCATCATCGTCACCATGATTACCGTGATCCATATGTACAAGTTCGCCTCCGTAGTGCGTTTGATCATTCAAATATAAGGTTCGCTCTTGATTCAAAGACAGAGAAAAACCGCGGTTACGCCGGCCAGGAAATCGATGAAAGGTCTTTGGAGATGCTGAAGGGCCACCACCGCGGAAATCAAGCTGACCTCTCTTCTGATGGGATCCGGAAGGGCCTTTTCGGTGGATGGGCGCAGATATTGATTCCCGAATTGTCGGGGGAGTCCAAGAATCTTCATAGAGTGGTCGATAGGAATCAGAGCGTGCGTTATGGTGCAGGTGGAAAGGCTCTTGGGAGGGACGATAACGGTCGCCGCCAGGCGGAGGAGGAAAACCACGATTAGCTCTTGGCGGCCTATCGGGTGAAGCATCGACACTTTCTCTACGATGGGGTGGATATCGGTCACCGAGAGGTGGTCTGTTATTGCATGTTAAGAGAAAGGGATCATTCCGTTAGGCGTAACATACCCGTCCAGACGTATTGGTCTGTCATTGTGATCGCGTTTCCATGCATCGGAAGGTTCAAATAATCGAGTAACCATTGTATCATCCCTCCGCGGCCGCTCCCGAACAGGGGATGAAGGCATGGACTTTCGATCTTGCCAACCAGACTGGTTCTTTGTTGGCGGGTGCCAAGAATTTGCACGATCTCGTGATTCCGTATCCTGAGATCGTGGAATGTAAGAATAGGCATCGGGACTTGATACACGTTCCCAGAAATTCGTTGCCGAATAATCAGGCCTATAGACATTTGGCCTGTACGTATTTGGGTGTTCATTCCGGTGAGGCGGGTCCACTCGAGTTGGGGTATAACTATCGTACGAAAAGCGCCTAGAGGAGCCTGGAGATGGAGTCCGACGTCGGGGGGGATGATTGAAAGGCCTCTATAAATCCAATGAGTTGACGGAATGTGGATGAACGATACAAAAGGAATAGATGTAAAACACCGACATTGTAATTAGGAGCCGTAAAAGTTCCTGAGGATCTCCTGGGCTCATATCTTTGATACATTGTTGCGGGGTGATGTGCATCGAAGCCACCAGCGGACATTAGAGACAGAGTTTAACAAGGATGAAATGATACGAGATCCAAAGTAGACAAGGCGAATAGAAGAAAGCGAAAGCGGGGATGAAAACAGTTTGCGAAAGTATTTTGAATGTGTCAGTTCGACGGGGACGACAATGGCATAAAGAAGAAAGCGGGGGAAAATATCAAGTCGGGATGCGGGACTTGGTAGAAATGAGGAAAACCGTCTACTGAGAACGCCAAACAAGGCCGTATTTGGCTCTGTTGCTTCCGATCCACGTCAACAACCACAAGATCGCTGACGTAACTCATGTCCTCCCCACTCCATGCCTCGCTCAAGGATCCCTCGACGCTGTTCTACCAGTCAAATGCCGTTAAGCGTGGCATCATAGCGTCATACTGGATCGTTATTCTTCTGGCAGTTCCGCTCTGGTGGTACACGACGAGCATCCAGCGTCTCTCTTTACCTACATCTAGAATTCGCTCTCATGCACAGAAGCACCTCAAACTTCCAGTTGACATATGTGTCGAGGATGCCGACGTTGCCTCCAGTCTGCAAATCCTTCTCGCTGAGAAAACTCGGGCCGACTCTAGTCGTTGGAGGGACATAGGAATTCGCATTTACGGCGGGAGCCAGTGTCGTTAGTCTCCGATGTTCAAGATGTGATTGGGCACTGATTGTGGATTTAGCTGGAACTCCTTACCGTATAAGACACGGTCCCAATCCATCCGTTGGGCATAAAGAAATATATTTGCCACTCTATGATAAGCAAAGTGAGCCTGCTCTCCCGAATAAGACTTATAGATTCGAATTCCAACCCGTGCAGGATTGGCCTTGGCATCCGAGATACTCGCCAGTCTTGTCAATCCCCCTTCAGAGGTGATCAATCAGAACAACCGTGTTGTTCAGTATTCACCACGATATCGCCTCGCCTTCACACTCCTCAACGAGGACGCTTCTGCCGGAAGTTCGGTATCCGGATGGGATATTCAAGCAGGCTTTGCTGGTGAGCTATTCATCCTTACTCGAATGTAACAACGCCTAAGGACTATGTAGAAAGGATTAAGCCCATTCTTGACAAACTAGATACCCTACATAATTTCACAATGGAAAGCCAAGTCCAATACCATGGTCGCTTAGCCTTTCAACCTCAAGCAACCGCAGGCACCTCATATGGCCTGTCTCCGGAAGACCTCACAGTCTTTATCAATTCTGCTGAATGGTCTCTCTGTACGTCTCCAACGACTGTCTAATAGATTCTTACTGAGTCTATGACAGCCTCAAGCGCATCCAGTGATCCTGTCCTCCATTTCCTTCTCTTTATCCCCTCGGCAGCCCGTCGGCCACTACATATCCTTACTCCTGATGGTACTCGATCAAATTAATGTCCAACAGCTTCACGTTAACCCATGTTTAGGTCAAATCTCACGCTCCAAATCCTTCCTCCTACCTCAATGGGGCGGCATAACTATTTACAATCCTCCGATCGATGGCTCTGCCAAAAATACCAATTTGCCTTCCCAGGTCAATGATCAAGTCTTCCACGAGTTTTCTCAACAACTCCTCAGCATCCTCGGCGTCCCACCGCTACTAAACGGCGTTCAACAGCATACGCCGAATGCGTCTCTACTCTCAGACTGGCAAATAGACGCCCTCATGCGCCGTCGCGCTCTCGAAAACGCTAAAAGCGCACAGGAAACGTTGTCGAGTATCGTGAAACTGGTTGACCAGATCAAGAATATGCCAGTCAAAGAGGACGTGAAAGGTGAT
Organism: Podaxis sp. AQ799166; assembly: GCA_018524765.1. Classification (NCBI taxonomy): domain Eukaryota; kingdom Fungi; phylum Basidiomycota; class Agaricomycetes; order Agaricales; family Agaricaceae; genus Podaxis; species Podaxis sp. AQ799166. Next base: position 111,890 of record JAEUWQ010000140.1, on the reverse strand, counting down.
GTGCAGGGGGCGTTAGACGCCCTGGAAAAGGTATGTCAATCTCTCTCTCGTTCGTCGCGTGCCTATTGACAATGTCCTCGAGATGTTCGCCGCATCATCTCTCCAGGACGCGTTCAAATACTCCGCTGAAGCTACAACGCTTGCTTCGCGCGCATTCTTCAACCCTGGCATGCTCGCCTTGTTGTACTTCCCCGCTGAACACAAATACGCTGTTTATACCCCGCTTTTCGCGAGTTCTGTTATTCCGTTGTTTTTTACCGCACTAAAGGAGATCTCGGCATGGACGAAACAGAAACGAACGGCTGGAGCTGCGTGAGTCGATGTTTCTTCAGCTTCAGCAGCGACAAACTCGCGTCTTCAGCACCCAGGGTTTTGGTACCTTGTTTTTAAACTTCTCGTGCTGTTGTGATACTGTAGAAATCCATAGCAATCGTCGCGTCCATTACGGCAAACAACTTCGTTGCTGCTATTTCCGAGCACGTGGTAGTGAGGGCCTGAAACCCGAGGCGTTATTGTAGGCATACCTGAGTTCAACCTCAAGCTCAGTTGCTGAATGAACAGCCAATACACTCTGAGCCAAGATCAATCCAAGGACCAAATGTCGTTTTGCTCATCAGATTATTAGGTATCCGCTGCACGAATGCATACCTGTGTCATGCGTATTCTACTTGAGACAGTGATTAAGGCTGTGAAACAAGACAGCCCGTATCTACCGGACGTGCAAATTAATATAACGCATGTCGGATTATTTTCGCATTGGCTCAACAAGTCGTCGCACAGCGTATCGATGGATACCATTATGGTCGGTTAGAGTCTATACTAGTATATCAATGCAACAGGTGTCACATCGACCTGCTGACCTAGTACATCTATTCACGTCTTTTCTCTTACGAAACCAGGAGCTGATTAAGCATCTCGCATGCTTTCTATTGAACGGAGGAGATAAGGAAAGTTATCGCAGACTCACTCGAGATCTCCTACGGTGCCAGAGGTATAGATATTAGTGCTACACACCCACTAGGATACACATCCTGGGCCCGATACACAGGTAGCCCCACTGCAGCCTCCTGTATATATGTTATGACACTGCCTGGTTGTGAAGCCCCGTGTATTGAGAGGCCCTATAGTGACATTCAGCACCGCGCGTGATGACGAGTCGTGTAACTTCGAGCTTGGTTGACTGGAATTAAGCACGTCTTACTGCCGGAAAGGCCGAACCCCGATGCGAAACACGACCTCAGAGGGGCAACGGCAAACATAGCCATTTCCCGACTGTGGGTACTCCATGAGAGCTACCCAGAAGCAATCACAAGGCCCAGGGGGCCCCACTTCAGCTCGGAGCGCCTGAAACGGGGTTGATGTTCATCCCTAACCATCGGCCGCGAAATCACGAACTCGACCCAGAGAGACTCAGACTCATACTTATGCAAGCCTGGGAAATTCAAATAGAATAAAGAGTCCTCTCTCACCAGTTCCTGGAAATTTCTTGTGTACTGCAAATGAGCGAGAGACGGGCCGACTGTCGACCCATTGATATGCCTGGCGCTCAACGGTCAAGTCTCAGAATGACAGAGTAACTGCGCCTAGGGGTAAACCGGGTTTGACAATGACTGTTGAGAGTCACTGTCTCTGTCCCGATGGATTTTTTGCAATTTCAATTATAGCCTGTTAAGCTCTGGTGTTGAGACAAATGCCATTAATGGCGTACTGAGCATCCACACTAGTGATAATGTTACTAATAGTACCTCGAGCACCTGACAAATGCTTGGCCAAGACCACAACGGGATTTTAGCTCAACAAGTGGTGGTATCATCTATAACCGGCAACCACCTGTCGGATGTCCATCACATTGGTTGGCTTGAGAACTTTTGTTAGAATCGATTTCGATAGGAAGGTTAGGCGTTGGGTAATAATTGTGCTTGAGCCTCATGTTGTCTGGTATCGGACTGAGGCAGTAGACATCTGGAACCCTTGGTATTACCAATATCTTGATGATGGAGAATTGTATCAGAAGCATCAGACCAGTGCATACTCCACTATGTGTAGCCGATTCAGACCTGATATATGACAATAGGAAGCCTGTGAGTGATCTAGCAAAGCTGAACAATTTCTATGGTTAGCTCAGGGAGGAGTGGTGTATTGAATGCAGCCTTATAAATGAGCAATGTAAATACTTCTGCCCTGGGAGTGTACAAACCACCATTCATTATGTCAGGAATACCTTTGGACAAGGCCTTTCTCTTAGCTCTATTCCTCGAAAATATCACATATGGTTTGTCTCTTCCAACTGTACTCAAAAGGCTATATGGGAGCTGACCACAATCAACACAGGAATATTTCTTATGCTTTTTGTCCTCCTTGTTATTGTTTTGTATGGTGGAAAGGAAGTCCAAATGGCTAATCAGTGATTCATCCTTCCTGTTGCAACTCTGATGATGGTTCTGGCAACAGTAGTAGGTATATATACTTCATGGCTATGCAGATCTCTTATGAGAATGTCCTTTATAGCACCTTGTGATTGATTTCCTTCATGTACCCCAGGCATTTGCCACAGGAAACAAAAACAAATTTCCCAACCTGATTGGATACTATGAAGAGCTCTACCACCCTTTCCACATAGCAAAGACACCAGTTTATGCTGCACAAACCATTCTTGGAGATTCTATCCTCATAAGTTGAGGTGTTGTCTTGTAAATAATGATAGCACTCAAGATATATGCCAGGTGTGGAGATGCTATGTTGTTTACAGCTGGAAGCTGTGTGTCTTAATTCCAGCCATGATAGCATTGCTCATAAATCTGGGTGAGTTCCCAAGAAGATTTCCATTGCCATGGTCTGATGCTTCATAGCTGTTGGAACTGTTGTTTCATGGTCAGTTTCCCAAGTGGTACCAGGACAAAATATATTTCATCTAGCTAGCCAATGGATCATTGCCTTCATCCTCACCATGTGTCTCAACCTTTCCTGTACAGGTGCATGAGCCTCAGATACACCTTGATCTTGTTGAACTTCTTCAAATGTTCTAATAGATGCTCTAGACTTCATATCTATTATTATGCTTTATGCCCTTATCCAGGGGTGTTCACAGAATGTCTATTATTAGATTAAGGCTGTTTGCATCATTCCTATTATGTTCTACAAAGGACTTGTAGTATATGTATACTTGCTTATGGACCATCTATATTTTGTATATAAGAGCTGTACATTCAACACAATAAATTAAGTCTTCACTGAAGCAACTCCACACTTTAAACTCTTAACACTGTAAGTCTTAGACACAAGCTAGTAGTTAGACAAACCACTGTGCATGTAGTGTTCTAGTTAGCACACATGTTGTAATATCTATTATCAACAGGTTATGGGCCCTGACTGCTGTCTTGTCTTGCTCAATGATTTCTGTCATAACAATTAATAACAACACTGTTGCATTCAATGATAAAGTTGAGCTTGTAGATAAGATCAATTGTGTCAGATCCTGTTAGATAATTCTTTCCTGTTCACCCTATCATTTTCTCATTAAGTCCTAAGGATGTACACATGGGGAAAGAAGGGCTTGTTGACTGTGCTATTTGTGTCACATGATACTGATGCTCCTCTTTTTGTGCAGGTCTACAATCACAATCTTCTATCATCTATCAGCATGTCTTCCCAAAACTTCCTCACTTGCATTTCCAAACTCAAGGGCTTCAACAGCTCGAGCAAATAGCAGTTGTGCATTCATGCAGCCCTTGCACAATGCAGGCACCCATCCACACTGGTTAACTATACCAGTTGGACGATTGTCCAAGGAACCTCTGTCATTCCCATGCTCTCAACTCAACCCAGGACTGTAGTGCAACCTGCTCATCCTGGAACACCTGGTAGAACTGGTGCTCAGTCAGCTATCCTGGCTCAACCCACTACAACCAATCAGGATGTCATTGATGCATGGAATGATGTTGCAGAGCAAGCATCTAACATAATAAATTCATGCCTTGCTATGTTCCTTCTTAACCACAGTCAGAATATAGCCCATGATTTGTGGTTCCACCTCAAATGATGCTACAGGACTCCCATGATGGCCACAACTTACCAGGTCTGGCAACAGGTTGAGACCTTCCACATCCCTGAGAATCAAGACCCTACTGGTCTGATTGGTTTGTTGCAGAACCTCTTCACTAGGCTCTCTGATCTCAATTGTGTGGTTCCTGCCAAGCTGCAGGCATTGAAGCTGATATTTTCAGTGCTGCCTTCTTTTAAGGCTGCTACATCTTCAATCTTTGCTATGGTCCCTGAGACCCAATTTACCTTCAATTTGGTAGTGCAGGCAATCATTAATGATCACATGCAATATCAAGTGGGTAACTCCACTTTCACTGCATGCCAATCAGGGTTCAAGAAAAAGGGGTCCAAATCCAAATTGGAACCAGCAGAAGAATGGTTAGGGTTCTAGCCAAAAATAGAACCAGGGTTCAAACCCTGGAAACAAACAACAGATGTAACCCCAAAACATGTTTGGTCAGAACCAACTGCAGCAGCAGCAGCAAGGCCAAGGGAAGAAGAAGCACATGTATCATGGTAAAGGTGGTTCTAAACAAGGGAACACTGCACAAGCTGAGGAGATCCTCATTCCTGGTATTGCTAGCTCATCTGGGTCAGCTAATTTTATTGCATCAATCACACAATCCCCACCTCCTCCCTCAACTCATCAGCTATTCATGACCAAAGTGGCATTCATCCTGTCAGCAATCTTGCTGACTGGATTTCTCCTTATGAGTCTCCTACACTATATACTAAGGAGAGAGCCCTCAAGCTCTGGGATCAGTGAATGAGCACTCATGACCCTCATTGTCACACAAAGGTGGTTGAAAGAGAGACAACCCCTTCACCACCTAAAGTCAAACCAGTCAAAGAAGACTTTGAAATGCAAGCTCTGGCCTCACCAATTCCAATTATGGCCAATGAGCCCCTTATTGATTTAGGGGAAGACAACAAGCTTGATTATGATGAGGAAACATATGTGTATGTTCCATAACTTTCTTATCAAGATTTGATCACTGATCCATGTGAATAGCCCCATCTACAATGACTACCTCACTCCAGAGGAAAAAGAAGCCTGTGAAGCTCTCTTTGGACCAGGTGCATAGATATAATGTGGGACATTAATAATTTTATCACATGTAAGAATAGCACTGCATTGAATACCCTTGATGGACAAATTTTATCTTTTTCTCATTCTGTGTTGAGCTTGAATCAGGAAGATCAACAAAATCCTGCTATGTCACCTAACAAATGTCTTTATGTTCCAGAAAGAGATGATCCCATTCCAGATGAATGGTTAGAATCAAATAATCTACAGGTGACTACAAGGAGGTGTGGCTATTCATATTACAGCCCATACAGAGATCCACACTGACCTGGAGCTTCATCTCAAGGCTCATGCCAGTGGTGTGGTTTAGATTTTGTGATATCTCCCCTTTCAAGTATTATGGAGTACCCAAGAAATACAGACTGAATATATTAAACTGGAATTGCACCTATAGTATACAGTAGATATGATGCCTTCAGCAGGATTTCAACTGCAATATTGTAGATATAATATACAGAGAAAACCTAGATATGTGAGTTCAACCTCAAGCTCAGGTATTGAATGAACAGCCAATACACTGACCCAGATGAATCTAAGGACCAAATGTTATTCATTGGATTATTAGAATATCTGCTCTGTGAATGCACACCTCTGTTCTATATATTCTACTTGATATAAGGAAGCCTGTGAAGCAAGGTAGCTGTATACACTAGATGTGTGAATTAACATAACACATGTCAGATTGCTCTCACATTAGCTTGAAAAATCATAGAGTATGGCATATTGAGGAATACTACATGGTTTAGAGTTGATAAATATCAATGTAGCAAGTGTCACACTGACTCATTGATCTTACATCTACTCACATTTCATATTCTATGAAACCCAGGGTTGCAACATTGATTAAGCATCTCATATGCTTTCCATCCATCAATGCAACTAAGGACAGTTAACATACACTCACTTGAGATCTCCTATGGTACTAGAGGTGTGGATATTAGCACTACAGACCCACTAGGATTCACATCTTGGGAGCACACATGTGCCCCACCACAGCCTCACTGTATATATGTTATGAACTGCCTGGCTATGAGGCCATAAATCAGGAAGCCTTATGGTAACACTCAGTACTGTGGGTGATGGTGTCATACAACCTGAGCTCAATTGGCTGGGAATAAGCATGACTACAGTTGAAAAGTCTGAATGCAATGGGAACATCCTCAAAGTGGCAGCAGCAAACATAGTCATTTCCTGATTGTAGGTGCTCTATGAGAGCTACCTGGATGCAATCACAAGGCCTAAGAGGGATGTGGTGCAAATGTGAGACCAGTCACAGTTGTGCACACTAGAAGCTCAGTCTAACAAAGACAGACTGTTGGCTGATATCATATTCAAAAGAGCCTGAGTACAAATATACAGAGATGATAGTCCCCTTATACTAAGCAGGTGTTTGTATAGATTGGAAGGTAGAAGTAAAAGAGACTAAAGAAAGGAGAAATCCCTACAGGGGGCATCAGTTCAGAGTGCCTGGCATTCACATTCATCCCTGGCCATCTTCCATGGAATAATAAACTCAATTCAAAGAGACCCAGGTTCATATGCAAGCCTAGAAAACTCAAATAAAATAAAATATCCAATCTCATTAGCCTCTGGAAGCCTTCATGTTTGCTGCAAATGAGCAAGAAGCAGATGGAACCATTGACCCACCTTTAGACCAAGTCACACTCCAGTTATATACACAGTTGGAGATATTGAGTTTGTCCTTACTGTAAAGAGTCAGTGATGAATCCAACAATGTCAGACCCTCACTATTATTAGCTGAGTACCCTAGGGGAGACTTAAAGCACCCTTATAAACAAGTAATGTAAATGCTCCCACCTCAGAGTGCACAAGCCATCATTTGTTATGTCAGGAATACCTTTGGATAAGGCTTTGCTCTTGGCTCTATTCCTCAAAAATATTACATATGGTCTGTCTCTTTGTGCTTGAAAGGCTCTATGGAAGCTGACTACAATTGATGCAGGAATATTTCTCACACTCTTTATCCTCCTTGTTATCATTTTGTATGGTAAAAAGGAAGTCTGCATTGCTAAACAGTGATTCCTCCTTCCCATTGCAACTCTAATGATGGTAATAGCAATCACAGTGGGTTTATGTACTTCATAAACTTGTGGATCTTGTTTTGAGGACAACCTTTATAGCATCTTGTGATCAATTTCATTTGTGCACTCCAGGCATTTGTTACAGGAAGCAAGGACAAGCCTCCAAATCCAATTGGATACTATGAGGAGCTCTACCACCCTCTCCACATAGGAAAGACACCAATCTACATTGTACAAACTTTTCTTGGAGATTCTGTCCTCATAAGTTGAGGTGTCCTCTTGTGAATAACAGCAGCACTCAGGGTATATGCCAGGTATGGCAATGCTATGTCATTTACAACAGGAAGCTATTCATCCTTATTCCAGCCATGATGATATTGCTCATAAATCTAGGTGAGTTCCCAAGAGGATTTTAGTTGCCATGTTCTGATGTCTCACAGCCATTGGAATGGTTGTTTCATGGTCAATTTCACTGGTGGTACCAGGACAAAATATATTTCATGTAGCTATCCAATGGATCACTGCTTTCTTCATCCTCACCATGGGTCTCAACCTTTCTTGTATGGGTATGTAAGCCTCAGTTACACATTTCATCCTTCCTCCTAACAGATAATGCTCCAGTTGCTATTGCTGCCAAGATTTGGGCCATGCATCAATCAGTCATGTCAGCCTCATCTTGCAGTTTGTTCCCAGTGATGGCTGTGATCATTGAAAGTGATGTGATCTACATGAGCAGTGTCTGGGGCTTGCTTGTTGCTTACCTAGCCAGTTCAAACAGTGCATACTCAGCATTGGATTTCGTAACACCTCTCGTGGTGAGTACAAGTACCAACTTAGTGACAGGAGAGCCATGCTGACACCATATCATAAGGGTGTTGTATATTGCCTTATTGTGCTGCAAATCCACTTTCATTTGAGGATATCCAATGTCTCAAAAGGAGGGACAATTAGTACCTGGTCAATTCCACAGGCATGGAGGTGTGATTCTCCATGGACTGAATTGACCCCTGATGATATTGGGCTCAAGCCCTATGCACTACAAGGAGGTGTAGCTGTTCATATTACTGCCCATACAGAGACCCATGCTCACCCCGAGCTTCAATCCAAGGCTCATGTCAGTAGTGTGGTTTAGGTTTTATGATATCTCCCCTTTCAGGTGTTATGGAATGCCTAGGAAATACAAACTGAACATATTGAACTGGAATTGCAACCCATGGTAGCACCTCTCCATTGCTCCTTGAGTTGCATTATCTGCCTTTTCCAAAAAAGGGCCTCCAATCAGCCAAGATAGCTTGTGGTTACACACACTGATTGACGTATCACTAGACTACAGCTCGCTCTTTAGGCTTAGGCAAGGCCAATATGCTCCCCCCTCTGCTGAAGGCTGTTCAATCTAGACCTCAGGTTAACATCTCAAATGCAGGTGAGGGACAATTACAATGGCTAATGCGCATTTGACCTGCACTCGCCAGAGAGACAGGTGGGGATGACCTGGGCTGAAGTCATTCAAGCGATCAGTCAAACAGTGGAGATCCGGAATAATAGGATTGATGAAGCTTCGATGAAGCATCGACGGAGGATAGTTGCGCCCACCCAGATGTCACGCCCCACTCGATCACTTGAATCACAGATCGAAGAAGTGAGTGAAAGAGATAGACTGATCGTTCGGTATGTTGGCTAAGTCCAAAGCACTATAAAGTGACTGCTCTCCAATGGCATTATCCCTCTAGTCCCAGTCGCCCCCCCTTCCCCACTCTGCGAGTGGCTGGTAGTATCTTTCTATTTCACTATTTCACTACTTCATTCTTTCAATTTTACATTTTTTTTTCCAGTTTAGAGATCAAATGTTTCCTTGGGAGGTCTGTCAAGCCAATGAGGCATGCCATTACTCCACCTTCCAACTCACATGGACAATCGGCATCGTTATTGGTGCCGTCGTCTATGGCGCTCTGGTAACCCTGGGTCTCTGTTGCGTTAGGCTCTTACGTCCGCAGTGCGGAAAGGACACCCTTCAAGCTCGACTCTTACAAGGACACGTTTTCGCTCTGTTGTTGGTCAACACCATTTTTGGGGTGGTGAATTTCCTATGGGCGAATTTTTACACGATTTTCGCTGGCTCGATATCAAGTCGTGATGATCAGGAGCGGGCGTTCAGCAGTATACAACTGCTATGTACATTGACGATGGTGATGGTCGGGATTTTGACTGACGGACTTCTTGTGAGTGACTTTCTCTGTATGTGTTGCCTCTAACAGTTGAATGTAATCCATAACACAGGTATGGCGATGCTACATGGTACAGAGGGTACTCATGTCTACACAGCGAAGAGTCATCCGAACTCTTTCCTGGCTCTTCCCTGCCTCCCTGTGGCTAGCGATGATAGGTAAGGCACCCATGTACCCATTGTCCTCAAGTTCTTACTCACATAGACGTATCATCTCAATAGTCTGTGGAACTACTGGTGGCGTTATCACCAAAAAGGTCACGACACCAGGAAGACTGGCTGAAGTTTCGACCGCCCTGCTGACGGCCGCAATGGGCGCAAACATTCTCCTGAACCTATATACCACGGCCTTCATTATCATCCGCCTAGTCCTCTACAGACGCATGATCAGGGGTAACCTCGGTAAACCCATTGGAAAGCACCATACGCGGGTAGTAGGGATGCTCCTCGAGTCTGCTGCAATAAATGTGCCAATAACGGTCATTGCGGTTGTTGGAATTGCGACTTGGAGCACCTATGGAGATTTCATGATGTCAGTGGTTGTTCCGGGACAGGTACGTCGACCATGGACCCTTCAACCTCACCCCGAAGGATTCTGACAGGAGCTGGACGTACGACAGTCATTTGCATCAGTGTTAGTGATGTATCAAATTGCTGCGGGCAAAGCGATTGATACCAGATCAGATGCGCTAGGAACTTCGGGAGAAGTGGATGCCTTCTGATATGATCGAGGGCTTTCTGACCCTTCTGACTATAAATGACCTGTAAAAATCACTGTATTCTGATCAGTTGTAATTGTAAGATATTCGTTATCACGATTTTTGCATAGTGCGTATGATTCTTGGAGTGGGTCTGGGCGATGGCTTGGAGAATCAAACCAAGAGATCCCAGATGAAGGACATGACAGGTTCCAAGGCACCAATGGAACATAAGAAAGGACACAAAATCAATATATCAAGGAATTGTCCATCAACAGTCAAAGCCTGACAAATGAAGCTAATCAACGATCCGAGTTGTATGGGAAGAATCGGTGAGGGAACGCCCATGCGTGGCACATCAGCTGTTGAGTACAATATCGTTCGGAGGATTGGTGGGCATCATGACTTCCCCGGAAACTCCTGGCTCCCCCTTCTGCTGTTCGAGCGCCCGACCCAAGGTGACTTGGTGGAGAATTAGGATGGAGGCAAACGACTAGGGCCATCATACAGTCACCAAACAAAACTGCGGGCAACCTGCAAAGTTGACACACCTGACAGCAAACTGTGATAAGCAGGAATGTCGTTCCAACCATGTCCTTCAACAGGATCCCAATTGCCGCAGCGAGACTGGTGGGTACGTTGATCATGGCCGACTCGAGCAGTATAGTAACAATACGAAGATATTGCACGGGAGGAGTCTTAGATCCAAAGCGAATCGTCACCACTCGTCTGTATAAAACTAGGCGAGCGGTAATATAGATGGTTGCGAAAAGATTTAGCGTAACGTTGCACATAAGTGCTGTTATATCAAAAGCGCCTGCAGCAAAACCTAATGATGTTAATCCCACCTCGATAGAGCCAGCAACTTGAATATCGAAATCAAAATGGACGTCATGGCATCTAACGAGGTTGAAGTCGGTCTTACCTAGCATTGAGATCCACAGGCACAGCGGGAAGACCCAGAAAATGTTTTGTAACTTCGAACGACTACGACTAAAAGTGTTCTGAATCACATAACAGCGCCATACCTTGAGATTCGTACATCAGAGAAATGCCAGTTTTAGGGTGATTATACATACGAGGACCCCATCCGTGAGGCTTGCGATCAAGACGGTGCCTGCTCCGGAGAGAAGGGCTGAGGCTCGGGCCCTTCCAACTGGTCTCATGATGGAGTTGATTAAATCGTTGAACAACAGGGCAGACGCGACAAGGAAGACAAGGTTGGCGAGCATGAGGACAGTAATGTACACCTGCCAGAACCTCTTCTGTGTAGTTGCTTCATGTCTCTTTTGCGATAAAAGGAACAGGCAGGTTACACCTAATGTAACGAGTCCACCAACAAACAGGGCTTGGACAATTTGTCCAATAGCAGCTACAGTCAAGGCGTGCGGTGTGACTATGACCTGCGCGTCGAGCATGGGTTCGGTTTCGCCCAGGTAGTAGAAGAAGGGTTTTGAGTATGGCAGGGGAATTCTGGAGTGGAGAGGCCCCACGAGCGACGAAAAGCTGATCGCAGTCGCGCTGCAGTTCCTTTAACTATTGAAGAAGCACAGCCTCACTTTTATAGCGATGAGAAACCAAAGTGGGCAAGTGCTCACCAACATCACCAGGATCAGGTGTATAAGGGATTAACAACGTCACGAGTGAGCGCGTTTCTGTGGAAATACCATGAACAGGTTTTGGGGTAGGTTGGGCGGTGAATGGAGAGGGGTATCGCACATTGACAGAGAGGACCGAATGCTTTCCATTGGTCTGGGGTAGGGAGATTACATGGAATTCGCCTCTGAGATGATAAATTTCTTCTCAGTTTACTGGATGGATGTAACTAAATGAGCGATACATGAAACCAGGATGATTCCGATTTCTTACCTCCGTCTAGTTACCATCAGGATCTTTTCTTAGAACCTAACATTTCGATCCAACAAGACGGGGGAAAGGCTCAGCGTTACGACATAAATATAACACATCATTATAAATGAGGTGGGTAGCGGAGGGGATAACATGAATATCTTCTGAAACGCTGATCGTACATCATCTCGATCGTATCGTTCACTAGTTTGAGGTCTACTCGGAGTCAACCTCTGTCGTATGGGACATAGCAGTAGAAGATACGCACCTAGTTTGTCTCCCATATTGACCATATTGACACAAGCCATCATCTTTACTGTCGTCGGGTTCACTACATTCCTTACTACTTCCACGAACGTGTCTTGGATATCCGACCCCTAGAACAGTCGTAGGCAATCATTTTCATACAGAGGGCAAATCCGGCTCGTCTCTTACAGCAGACAGGGTGACAGTGACTTGTCCCCCGTCACTTGCTTCGATGGCCACATTTGGTCCATTGAACTGCCGGGAGACAATCGTCAGATTGAATTCGCTGGGTGAGAAGGTATTCCACGTACTGAAATGACCTTGCAGGGTAGTCCGACCGTTTTTCCAACGAAATTCGGTAGACGAGCAGAGTTGACGCGTGGTGAGAGGTGAGAGGCGGTTCGTGATCGGAAGCGCGTCCTCCTAATGCGCGCGTCAACAGCATGGGAACAACCAGAGAGGGTGTAGAGCTGTTGCACGTACGTATCCATACCAGCGTGCTTGAGCTTCTGTACAACTGGATCCTAAATCTAGCCATCTTGCATTCTGAATGGCAGTGACCATCGCAAAATTACTCCCATACCCACCCCTCCAAGCCAGGTGATAGCTGCCCTCATCCCAGCTCACATCTCTCAACCCCGCTGTTGCCTCAACATTAGCCCAAATTATCAATCAGATGAAAGCCGACATTCTCCATCGCATAGAAGCAATCTTCGGGGAAGGGGGGGAAGAAACTAGCGTTATCTCTGATGCTGCAGGAGGTCGTGAGATCCAAGTCGACGAACGAGTCATCTTTGGCCCCGGAGACAAGCTGGAAGAGGCAGAAACACTCAAAATCAAAGTCACGGGCGATGGTGAAGAGACTGACGAAACCGATGTGGAAGACGACGAGGCTGAGGCGGGAGCCGAGGAGAAGATGATGTCAGAGACGATACTCGAATTGGCTTGGATGCGTGATCCTAAGCTGTTTGACCGAGATGCTGCAACAAGGAGGAGCAAAGGACGAGAGCAGTTGAGGAAGGATACAGGTAAATGGCTACCCTCATGCTTCAACTAAGTTGACATCCTGACGTCAGCATACAGGCTGGGCGGATGAACAAATTGAGGGATGGAAAGTGATGTTGGATCGGAACGTAAGCTCACCATCATGTAATCATGTCTATTGATTTAGCCGAAGATACAGGAAAAAATAAAACAAAAACATGAATTCAGAGGTAATTAACCCCAATACCGCCCATGGCCAGTACATCCCATGATAAACCAGGTCACGGTCGAGGATGGGGACGTGGATGAGGTGGCGGAGGCGGAGGAAGAGGAAGAGGAGGAAGCCGCCAGGGTTCAAGTAATGATCCCAATGCAGCACAGGAACACTCATTCAAGGACAAGCATAAGGCCAGTTGAAGAAATCATAACAGGAAGCGAGGCCATGATAAGAAGATGGCGAAAGCCGGTGCTGAGATGCCACCATCATAGCTTTTCTTTAAACTCTCTTGACCGCCGACCTTTATGGAAAGGTTGCTCAATGAACGACGATCATTGACTGTAAAAAATTCCTGTCAATTTCGATTTAGTGAGCGTAGTCCCCGGTGGCTTGCGACGCGATTGCAGGATATGGGACAAGTTTGGAACCTTCTCCACTTTTCTTCCCATTGCCAAAGGAGAAATTGGAGTCATACTAACATTCCCGAGACAATCTATAGCTATTACTACGCCGTCAATAATATGTCCGTGGAGACGGGGCTGTGATAACCCCCGTCTGCTGTCTCTTACCTGCGCAAAACATCCTGTACGTCCGAATGTCGTTTTGGCTGACTGCTGGTATTGATAAGAGGACGTAAATGTTCACGCGCGGAACTGGAGACCCGATATAGGGAAGCTCGCAAACCGTAAGAGGGCACATATGACATCCCAGATGAAGGGCATGACTGGTTCCAAGGCTCCAATGGAACGTAAAGAGGGCCACAACATCAATATATCAAGGAATTTAGGAATTTATTCATCAACAGTCCAAGCCCGACAAAGTGAAAGCTAATCAACGATCCGAGTTGTATGAGAAGAACTAGCCAGAGAACACCCATTCGTGGCACATCAGTTGTTGAGTATAATATCATTCAGAGGATCGGTGGGCATCATGACTTCCCAGAAACTCCTGGCTCTCCTTTTGCTGTTCGAGTGCCCGGCCCAAGGTGACTTGGTGGAGAATTAGGATGGAGGCAAATGACTAGGGTCATCATATTGTCATCAAGCAAAGTTGTGGGCGATCTTCAGAATTGACATACCTGACAACAAACTGTGATAAGCAATAAGGCCGCTCCAACTATGACATCAAACAGGAGCCCGATTGCCGCAGCGAGGCAGGTGGGCACGTTGATCACAGCCGACTCTACCAGGATAGTGACAATACGAAGGTACTGCACTGGGTGAGTCTCGGATACAGAGCGGATCGTCGCCATGCGTCTGTGTAAAACTAGGTGGGTGGTAATATAGATAGTTCCGAAAAGGTTTAGCACGACGTTGCACATGAGTCCCGTTATATAAAAAGCCTTGGAGGCCTTAGAACCAGACGCCATTAATCCCACCCCGATAGAACCTATAGCTTGGATATTGGATTCAAAATCGACGTCATGGCATCTAATGAGGCTTAGGTCGGTCTTACCTAGCGTCGAGATCCACAGGCACAGTGGGAAGACCCAGAAAATGTTTTGTAACTTCGAATGACTACGACTAAAAGTGTTCTGAATCACATAACAGCGCCATACCTAGGATATTCATACATCAGAGAAATGCCAGTTTTAGGATGTTCATACACACGAGGACTCCATCTGTAAGGCTTGCGATCAAGACTGTGTCTGCTCCGGAGAGAAAGGCTGAGACTGAGGGCCTTCCGATTGGCCTCATAATGGAGTTAATATAATCGTTGAACATCAGGGAAGACACGACAAGAAAGGCAAGGTTGGCAAGCATGAGGATAGCAATGTACACCTGCCAGAACCTCCTCTGCGTGGTTGCTTCATGTTTCTTTTGTGATAAAAGGAAGAGACAGGTTACACCCAATGTAACGAGTCCACCAACAAACAGGGCTTGGATAATTTGTCCAATAGCAGCTATAGTCAAAGCATGCGGTGTGACTATGACCTGCCCTTTGAGCATCTGTTCGGTTTCGCCTAGGTAGTACGAAGCGGGGGCTTGAATACGGCAGGGAAATGGAGTGGAGAGGCCCCGCGAGTGCCGAAAGGCTGACCATAGTCACACAGCAGCTTCTTTAACTATTGAAGAAGCAGAGCTTTTATAGCGATGAGAAACTATGCTTGAGAACAGAGTGGCAAGTGCTCACCAACGTCACCAGAATCAAGATTATGATGGATCAACAATATATTGGTGGTGGCAGCAGTCACACTGCAGCTTCTTGCTGTTGAAGAAGCACAACTTTCATAGCAATGAGAAACCATGCTTGGGAACAGAGTGGTGAGCGCTCACCGACATCACTAGGATCAAGAATATAATGGATTGACAACATGTTGCGTGTGAACGTGTTTTTGTGGAAATGGATAGGTTTTGGGTAGGTTGGGCGACGAATGAACACAGACACTGCACACTGACAGAGAGGACCAATGCTTTCCATTGGTCTGAGGTAGAGAGACTGCATGGAATTCGCTTCTGAAGTAAATGTAAATTTCTTCCCCCCTGTTTGCTGGATGAGATAACGAAATGAATAATACATGAGGCCACGATGATTCCTGATTTCTTGCCTGTCTAGTTACCATCAGGTTTTTTTTTGTGGCAGGTCATCTGAACGTCGCTTCTTTGTGCAATTGAGATAAGCCCACCAGATTTTCTTAGTTTCCTTATCCCTCTGGTAAAAGAGCTTCTTTCGCCTGTCTGAACAAACCGTCTGGACGGAATTTTATCCCATTAAGAATTGACGGACTTGTTCCTTCGCGGTGCTTCACCAAATGGTCACATGTTCCAAATGAGGAAGGTGCTTCCAAAAGTAGTAATTACATGGTCCCGTCAGCCAGTCTAATCTTGCAGCGATGTCCAAGAACAAGAGTGGTATTCTATGTTTCTGGATGCCACTGTATTCCTTTGCGGCGAACGTGCAATGAATGCGGCCAAATCTGGTTGCGATGATTATTATTTCCTTTTATTTATTTTAGGAACCTCTACACCCACCGAGATGGCCACTACACAAAGGTGGCGGTGTTTAGGCGCCGCGCACCATAGAACTTAAGCACATCAACAGTCCAAGCTTGGCAAGTGAAAGCTAGTCAATGATCCGAGTTGTGTAAGAATCAGCGAGAGAAAGCCCATTTATTGTGTGGCACGACACCAGCTGCTACTATATCATTCAGAGGATTAGCTGGCATCATGACCTTCTCGGAATCTCCCGGCTCCGTTTTTGCTGTTCGAGCGCCCGACCCAAGGCGATTTGGTGGAGGATTAAGACAGAGGCGAACGACTGGGTCGTCATATCGTCATCGGGCAAGGCGGGGAGTAATCTTCAAACTTGACACACCTGACAACAAATTGTGATTAGGAAGATCCCTCCAAACATGGAATGCATCAGGGTCCCGGTTATCGCAGCGAGGCTAGTGGCTATGTTGATCATAGCCAACTCAAGCAGGATGGTAACGATGCGAAGGTACTGCACTGGATGGGTCTTCGACTTGGAGCGAATCGCAACCATGCGTCTGTGTGAAATTAGACGAATGGTAATATAGATAGTTGCGAAAAGGTTGAGTACGGCGTTGCGGATAAGTGCCGTTATTTCAAAAGCGCGTCCACTAAGTCCTATTGATAGTAGTCTGGCCCCTATAGAGGCCGTAACTTGGATATACAGGTCAAAGTGGGCATTATAGCATCTAACAAGGTTTAAGTCGGCGTTACCTAGAGTCGGGATCCACAGGCACAACGGGAAGACCCAGATAGTGTTTTGTAGCCTCGAGCGACTACGACTAAAAGTGTGCTGGATCACATAACAGCGTCACACCTTGGAGATTCATGCATTAGAGAGATACCAGCTCTTAGGAGGTTCATACTCACGAGGACGCCGTCCGTGAGACTTGCGATTAAGATCGCACCTGCAAAGGAAAGGATGGCTGATATTTGGCGCTCTCCGATGAGTCTCGTAGTAATAGATTTAATTAAATAATTGAGCCAAAGGAAGGATGTCCCAAGAAAGCCAAGGTTGGCGAGCATGAGGACAGTGATGTACACCTGCCACAACCTCCATTGTGTGATTGACTCATGATTCTGTTGCGACAAAAGGAAGAGACAGGTCACACCTAATACGAGGAGTCCACCAACAAACAAAGCTTGGATAACTTCTCCAATCGCAAATGCGGTAATGATGTGTGGCGTGACTATGGCGGGGGTGTCGATCATGGGCTCGGTTTCGTCTATCACAGGAAGAAGTTTGAGTGTTGCAAGGGAGTGGCTCCGTGAGTGATGAAAAGCCGATCACGGTCGCGCCGCAACTTCTTTACGCGTCGAATAAGAACGGCCCCATTTTTATAGCGATGAGAATCATGTTTGAAAACGGAGTGGCAAGGGCTCGTCGACATCATCAGGATCAAGTATATGGAAAACATTATCAGAGAGGACCAGCGCTTTCCGTTTGCCTGGGGCAGGGAGATTGTATTGAAGTCGCCGCTGAGGTGATTGTGATTTTCTTCATTTCAGTTTACTGGATGGAGGTAACTAAATGAGTTTTACATGAAACCAGAATGATTCCGACTTCTCACCTCTGCTTAATTACTATCACGATTTTCCTTGGGCCTAGCCATTTCGATCTGGCAAGATAGGGGATAAGGCGTAGCGTTAGAGCGTAAATATGATACATCATCATTATACGTGATATAGACAGCGGTGGCGGTTACATGAAGATTTTCTCGAAACGTTGATCGTACATCATCTCGATCGTATCATTCACTAGTTTGAGGTCTAGCTCAAGTCAGCCTCATTGTATGGGACATGGCAGTGGAAGAAACACACCTAGTTTGTCCCCCATATTGATACAAGCCATCATCTTTACCGTCGTCGGGTTCACCACACTCCCTACTACTTCCACGAACGTGTCTTGGATATCTGGCCCCTAGAACAGTCGTAGGCAATCATTTTCATAAAGAGGGGCAATCCGGCTCGTCTCTTACAGCAGCCAAGGTGACAGTGACTTGTCCGCCATCACTTGCTTCGACTGCCACATTTGGTCCATTGAACTGCCGAGGGACAATCGTCAGATCGAATTCGCTGGATGAGAAGGTATTCCGCGTTACTGAGATGACTTTGCAGGGCAATCTGACCGTTTTTTCAACGAAGTTCGGTAGACGAGCAGAGTTGACGCGTGGAGAGAGATGTTCGGCCATGCTAAGTACGTCGTGGTTCGTGATCGAGAGCGCGTCTTCCTAATGGGCGCGTCAGCAGCGTGGGAACGACTTGCTTATTCTAAAGGTAACAGATAATGTTTTCTGAGCGACCACAGACCTACCTGGAACGTCGTCCAACGGTGCAAAGCTGCTGCACGTACGTATCTATACCAGCACATTTGGATTTCTGTACAACTGATTTCTAGATCGACAATGACCATCGCAAGATTACCCCCATACCCACCCCTCCAAGCCAGGCGGCAGCTGCCCCCATCCCAGCTCGCATCTCTCAACGCCGTTGTCGCCTCAACATTAGCCCAAATTATCGCGCTTCCTCCAGCGAAACGCGATACGGAATCGTCTCGCATATACATCCAGAGCTATGCGCGTGATGCAAGCTTCCAAGTTCTCCAGACTCTTATCTGGGGCCCTCAGGATGGCGGTAGTCCCCGGATCTCGAGGGACGAAGAATCGATACGCAAATACACTCTCCAATTGGCCGAAAAAATTGCCCAGAGTCTGGACTTGCAGGCATTACTAGATCTGACCATCGGATATTCAACGACCAAAGGATCCAAACAACGTCTGAAAGCAGTCTTGAAAGCAGCTTCAGATGCAGGGAATCCCGTCCATGGTGTAATCGAAAAGGATCTCGTCCCTGCGCTGACCCTACTACTATCTCCACAATCCTCCAACCAAAGTCAGGGACTCTACGCTCTTCGCAAGACCGTGCATTGTGTTCTCTCCTTCCTCCGCGTTTCCCCACCTTCCTTCGTCCGCCATTTCGCTCATAGCAAACACTTTATTCTTGCATTGGCGCATGCATACGATGGGTCTCTCACCTCGATTGCGACTTCGTATGGCGGTATCAATGTTCTGCGGAATGCTATCAATAGAGCACCCGATGTTGAGGTGGACGACTGGGAGAGGATCTGGGTTGAAACGAAAGTTGCACTCATCGATGCCTTTCACATCCTTTTCAACCAATTGCTCGAAGATATGTCGTCCGCGAAGGGACGAGCGTTAGCTGCCGAAGCAGAAAGGACTTTCGACATCATATTTGCCCTCCTCGAGCTATCCAGCTCCTCAGGATCATCATCCGGAGATTCCACACCGCTCACGCCATTTCTCAATCGCCCACTACTAGCCGACTACCAGCAATCGTATTCCCTCTCCAGGACACTCACATCAGCTCTAAAGCACGCTGAAGAGAAGGACGCACGACTTGACATTCTGGAGCCCGCACTCGCAGCATTTGATGCCGGTAGTGACTCAAATGGCAAAGAACCTGGTGCTCTCAAGATTATTCTACGCTCCTACGGGATACAGCAAGGAATCGATAATCTTGGTACGCGATCCAAGCAACGTCAACCTGCCTCAGAATCCACAAGCAACCCACCCCCTCCCATCGTTGACTCTAGCTATAGCAAAGGCAAGGGAAAGGGCAAAGCCTCGGTCGAAGCCGAAGACCCAGAACTCGACATCAAGGCTACCCAGATCCTCGACGTCTTACCCGACTTCAACCCGGAGTATGTGAAGCTGTTGTTGCGAAATGGAAGATACAAGGGCGACGTGGAGCAAGTGTTGAGTGCATTGTTGGAAGGGCGCGCGCCTAGCGAAGAGGAACTTGTCAGAGAGGTCGAGCAGCAAGAACACCGCGCTCAAACTGCCGGCACTACTGGCGGTTACGATCTCTCGCAGAGGAGAAATGTGTTTGACGATCAGGAGATGGACGTAACGCAAGTCACGATGGGGAAAAAGAGCGTCGAGTATGTCCCTTCAGGCGCATATATTCATGCTTTTGACTGGTTTTGTTTGAATGGAAACAGCGTCCTCCAGGATAGGTCTTTTATCAATCAGATGAAAGCCGACATTCTCCGCCGTGCGGAAGCAATTTTCGAGGAGGAGGAGGAAGAAAGTAGCATTATGTCCGGCGGTACGGGAAATCGTGAGACCCTACCCGACGAACGAGTGATCTTTAGTCCTGAAGACGAGTTGGAAGAGGCAGAAACACTCAAAATCAAAGTCATGGGCGATGGTGAAGAGACTGACGAAACCGATGTGGAAGACGAAGAGGCTGAGGCGGGAGCCGAGGAGAAGATGACGCCAGAGACGATACTCGAATTGGCTTGGATACGTGATCCTAAGCTGTTTGGCCGAGATGCTGCAACAAGGAGGAGCAAAGGACGAGAGCAGTTGAGGAAGGATACAGGTAAATGGCTACCCTCATGCTTCAGCTAAGTTGACATCCTAACTTCGGTATACAGGCTGGGCGGATGAACAAATTGAGGGATGGAAAGTGATGTTGGATCGGAATGTAAGCTCACCCACATTTCAATTATGATCGTGTCCGTTGATTTACGTTTTACGTCTAGCCGAAAATGCAGGAAAGGATCAAACAAAAACACGAATTCAGAGGTAACCAACCGCCAATACCGCCTGTGGCTAGTACATCCCCCAGTAGACCGGGTCAAGGCAGAGGACGCGGACGCGGACGAGGTGGCAGAGGCGGAGGCGGAGGAAGAGGAGGAAGCCGCCAGGGTCCAAGCAATGATCCCAATGCAGCACGGGAACGCTCATTGAAGGACAAGCATAAGGCCAGTCGAGGGAATCATAACAGGAAACGAGGCCATGATAAGAAGATGGCGAAAGCCGGTGCTGGGATGCTGCCATCATAGCTTTTCCTGGAAATATCAACCTTTATGGAAAGGTTGCTCGATGGTCATTGACTGTGAAAAATTCTTATCGATTTCGATTTAGTGAACGTAGTCCCCAGTGGCTTGCGATGCGGTTGCAGCTGTCAGTTAGGGATATGACATTGATAGGATATGGGACAAAGTTTGGAACCGTCTTCACTTTTCTTCCCGTTGCCAGAGGAGAGATAGGAATCATACTGGCGTTTCTGAGACAACTTATGGTTATCACTACATCATCAACTCGGATGGATGTCTTTCTGTGATGGTGCCCCTGGCCTGCTGCCTTTGACCTATGCAATACATCTCGTACGCCCGAAATGTCGGTTGTCTGAGGGCTGGTACTGATAGGAGGACGTAAATATTCACGCGCGGAACTGGAGACCCGAGATAGGGAAGCTCGCAACCCCTAAGGGGTATGACAGCGAAGATTTTAAGATAGGTAATCTTCTAATAGGCTGATCGCTACCGATCTTCTGCACGCTTTATAAGGAGGCCTACGCTGTTGAATAACCAGCTTCTCCCGTCCAGACCAAGGTGCTTGCTGCCATAGAAAATTCTACCCCCAATGGCGAATACGAGGGTGTCCTTGGAATGGTTATCACGCTCTGTTCGACGGCGCGCTCTTCACTCTCGGAGTCATTTGTACCTTCCTTCTTTCATCAAAGAACATCAAGACACTCAACTGGCGAAACCTCTGGCGAGGCCGTATCGCCACACTACAGTATAGTGCGTCTAAAGAGCCGAGAGGACAGAGGAAATCGTCACAGAGGTAATCCCTACATATCTAAGGTATCTTCATATTCAGCGAACAGTAAGCAGGCACACTAATGATTGTTGCAAAGGCCCAACTTCCTTGCCAGCTCCTCGCAACCAACAACTGCGAAATGTCCTTGGTCAATATGCCACACCTCCACATTGTTCTTGTATGGTAACAGTCGACCCGCACCCATATCCGTCCACGGCGCCTCCACAGCCCGATTAAACCCCTGATCCGCAACCACAATCAAAATGGGAGCCTTGACAGAACCCATCCATTTTACTAGCGTATCTTCATACGTATCCGAAGGAAGCATCCGCGAATGGTAGTACAAGTCCTTCAGAAACTTCACCGTGATGGCAATCATCAAGCGGGCCGTTTCAAGGCTCCGCACCGCATCCACTCTTGATGCATCATCCCATTTGGACTGTTGTTTTGAGGTGGTCGGGTCAACCTCCTGCAACCGAAGCATCACTTCTACTCCTCGTTCCGCAACACTGTCCAGCGCCCTGAGCATTTCAGGGCTTTCCTCCGGCGATGCCACAAATTCTTCAACACCATAAACATCGTGGCAGAACAAAGCGGGGAAATGATCGAGGAAGGAGATATTGAGGACATGCCTTTTTTCTGACTCTAGGGCCTCAGCCAAAAGGAAAGCCAGCGTGCTGGAGCCTGAGACAGAGACGATGCGAAGAGCACCAGAGGGACATCTTTCTCTGATACCATTACGGACCTCTTTCGCGAGCTCCTCTAACGATGGTGGAGAGTTGGAACATGACGAGAGGTCGATTTGGGCTGCCCATATAGTTGTAGCGCCCTTGGTAGCGTGGTTCATCAGAGGGTGTATAGTCGACAGTGCGCCAGTGATCCCAGGAAGTGCCAGGACAACGGGACCATCTCCTGTTGCTTCATCCAGCTTCGTAAAGGAAACCACCCGTTGCCGTTCTTTCTGCGCTGCCCTCGTAATCCCTGCGGGGGTGCTACTCTCCGTCGCCAAGTTGTCATTGATCCTCTTCTCAAGGTCTTTCCATGTCATACCCAGCAATAGGTCCATCTGTGAAATCTCTACATGCGGCTTCAACCGCCTCGAGAGACGCGTCGCTCGGATGGAATCCAAACCACAATTGATGAACGGGATATCAGGATCAAAATTCGTTGGATCGATGTCGAGACTCTCCATGACCAGGTTGCGACATTTCTCGATGACACCGCCGCCTAGACTGTCGTCATGCTGGTTTACCTGGAGACTTGTCTGACGTATCCTTTCTTCGAGATCTCGCCAGCATATCCCCAGAAGAAGATCCATATGTGACACGTGGATGTACGGCTTGAGTTGTCGAGAGAGCTGTGTAGCACGAATGGAGTCGAGGCCGGAATTGACGAAAGGGATGTCGGGGGATAGGTCGTTTATGGACTCCATCCCAAGTGCAGATAGCACCAGTCGTTGACACGTTTCGATAACCTCGGAATATTCCCTTCTTTTCGCATATTTCTGCTCAATTCTCCGTTTGAGATCATTCCAAGGCATCCCGAGCAAAAGGTCAGTCTGGGGAACCTCAATATAAGGCTTGAGTTGACGAGAAAGACGGGTTGCTCGGATAGAGTCAAGACCGCAGTTGACAAAGGGCACGTCGGTGGAGAATGCACTTTCATCCTCGATTCCGAGAGCGGACATTACAATCTCTCGAGCCGATTTGAGGATATTTTCAATGTCATCGTTTGGATCCGGCCTTTTCTGTGTTATCTTAGCGTGTCCTTTTCTACCACTCGTAGATAATTGGGAGATCAGGGCGCGATACATCGGTGGAAGGGAGATGTGCTTGGTCACAGTGCCGAGGTCGAGCTCGGGGATGTAGACGGAGGGATTATTGCCCGACCTTACTCTCGTAATGCCGTCCCTGATGTATTCGCACAGTTCTAAATGGTTTCGAATGAAGGTCCGGCGCTACTCGTAGGAAATTGGACATACCTTCAGCACTAATGCCCCACTCATATGCGCCTTGGAGGTCTAGTCGGTCAAGAGCCTTTGCTCGTACAAGATATCCTGCATCCAAGATCGCCGGGACAAGCAGAGCAAAGGCATTCGGGTATTGAGATATTTTACCACCTAAGGCGGAGCAAGCACTTGGAAAGGGGTCACACAAGATGCGTTAAACAGTAAGGACCGGACACACCTGGCATAATTTGATTGTCCAACGTTGCCCCAAAGAGCGGTAACAGATGAAAATGCGACAAAAAAGTCCATTTCCTTCATGTCGTAGAGACGGGAGATGATATCAAAGGCTTCAACTTTGGACCGCCTAACTAGATCGAAGGAATCTCGGGTTTGTTGGAGGAAGAGGGCGTCACGAAGGACGAGCGGCATGAGAAAGCAACCACCAATTGAAAGTCGGATCGTTTTCAGGAAAGTAGCTGTTTCGTCGACATTGGAGGCATCACAAGCGACCAGCCTCAGGTCCAGGTCTTTCTGGCTTTCTAAGTATTGGAGCTTGTACTGAAGAAGCGTTTCGTGCGCTTGTGCGATAGTCGCTCTGCCACGGCGGGACGTGAGATAAATATGGCGTGCGCCATTCTGTGATAATGTGCATCAGAATACGAAGCTCAAGAGTCTAAGGGTTAAGCACACCTTGTACAACCAAACTGCGAGGTGAAGGCCAATGCCTCCAATGCCTCCGATCAACACGTACGCTTTATTGGGCTCGAAAAAGGCTCTATGAGCCAAGCCATCGGGTGGCATGACCGCTTTTGACTCCAACGAGGGTATACCATTGATGGGGAGCAAGTTGAGGCTGTGGATTCCAGCGCTGAGGATATAGCGCAAGATCCAAGCTTCTTGAGAAACGGTTTCCTCCAATAGCTGTGAGGACCAAACAATCAACCTCCCATTTTTGCCGACACTTAGTTCGAGGAGAGGATTCGCCTCCAACGAGCTCTGATCAGTCACGACCACATCTACGAGAGATGCCCCAGCCTCAGCTAAGACTATCACTCCGGGTGAGAGTTCGAGTAGATGTTGCACTGTTTCTCTCAATCCCGCATCGCGTAATGCAATGAGGACTTTAAGGGGAGGGTGGTCATGAACAGGATACATGAAGCGCGAAACTCCGAGGATATAGTACTGGAGGAGGATCGCAGGAAGGTATCGCAGAACACGACGATCTGGATGCAGGAGCTTCGTAGTTCTCCCAGCATGGGTTATGAGGAAGTCCTTTGCTACGGCGCCTGCGTGCAGACCTACAACATAGGCCTCTTCGGGAACGTCAGGGTTATCACTCCGAATGACACGTCCTATGAAGGCACCTTCCGAATTACGATCCACAATCTGGACTAGGAGGTGATCCTTCGGAAGATATGACAAAGCCTGGGTCTCAGGTACTGAGGAGACGGGGGGCAGTCGGACAATGCGAGGGAATGAAGGTGTTCCATCTGCCAAAAAGTGTACAAGGTGCTCGCGAGCAAGATGGGCGTGGTTCTGTTTGATGATTGCTTCGACCTTCGTCGGGTCTACGTGGTCATTAAACATGGCCAACCAGGTCGGTCGCGCGGTGAACTCCTTGACCAGGGTTACGACCAAACCTATGGCTGAATCACCATCGTACTTGTTATCGGTCCATAGGCACAAAGGTGCATTAAGGCCGGGATTAGACGCCGTGAAAAACTCCTTAATCTCCATTTCCAGCCCAACTCTATAGTGGAAGAGCGTGAAAGCGGGCGACGGTCCAGCAGCCTTTCCACCAGTCACTGCCTTCTGGCCGATGAAGATGAAATCGAGGCAATTTCCGGAGCCGACGATTGATGAGAAGTTGATGAAGCCCGTCGATTGGAGTAGAGAATTCCATTGCCCCGGTGTCATTGAGCAGTGGTCACGATGATCCTGGTAGTTGAACCATTCTGCGAAGGATCCAAACACGAAGTCCATCCAAATCGTTCCAGGCTTGCTGGACCAGGAAGTGTTGTCCACCTCTGTCGCAAGGAGAAATCCACCAGGCACAAGCATGTCGTTCAGTTGTTGGCCTAACGAGTGAAGGTCTGGCGCGACGTGAAGGACATGGTAAGCAATGATGATATCGAAACTTTCTGTTGAAAACCCCTGCAGAAATGGATCCCTCGTCGCATCATACGCTTTTGGAATGAACCTCTCAAACTGCAGAGACTGGACTAAGTCTGCCACAAGCGAATATGATACATCGGTAACCGTGTACTCAATCGCAAGTTGGTCATGGTTATCCAGAATCGGAGCGAGGCAACGCGTGAGTGTTCCAGTCCCTGAGGTCATTCAGATATACCACTGTCAAAAATAGGAGCATGTTACAAACCTGCGCCAATCTCAAGAATCCTTACTACACGTTTTCCAGCCGTATGCAAAGCGTTGAGAATTTTGTCCAATTGTTGGGCCATTTCTTCGCAAGCTTTGGTAAGCCGGTTGTGTTCAACATAATATCGGGACATGAGGTCGTCGGCATACAGAGCACTAACCGCCGCCTGACAGGCTTGGTCAGTTGAGGGCAACATGAGAGGCTAGATACGTACTTGAGAAGATTTTAAGACGCTTTCATGCACCTCGCCGATTCGCCGAGCAACCTCAAAGAAGGCAGGCCAACGTAATTCTTGTTCGCGAATTTCAGAATCCTCGTAGATCCGAGATGTACCCTCGCTCTCGGTTATATCTGAGATTCTCTTCAGATAGCGTGTGCGATCAATCTGTGATGTCATCGTAAGTGCAGGAACGACCGGGGTGATGTTTGGAACTTGCAGAATTTCCACATGTTGGCCGTTGGCAGAGAGTCTTTCGAATCCGGTTAAGTGCCAACTGGTCCAAGACACGGTAGAGCCGCTCGTACGCCTCCCCGTCCTGGCTTCGGAAGAAACCAGACTCCGATCCAGCGGTGATAGGTACCCCAAGGGGTTCGGTCGTAAGCATGAGGGCCTTCCTTTGAGCTAACGTAATATCGGAGTGAGCCTTCTGTAGCTTAAAGTCTTTGAATTCACATATGGGATCGCCACGGGCATTAGTGATCAGAATGTCATAAGATCTTGAATCTAATGCATAAGACATGAGTCATATGTAGGCTCGAGTTTATAGGAGACGAACCTGGAGCCCAGCGGCTCAAACGGGCATAAGAAAACCAATTTGTGGAGATATCGGACTTGACGTGCGGAATAAACCTTCCGATGCTTTTTGGGAACCAGGGACTTGTCTCCCAATCTTGCAGAATCTCTTTATATGCGACAACACGTGTGCAAGCATCTAGAATAGCTGGGTGGAGAATATATCCTGCCAAGCTGACAAGTCATATTACGTGAGGACCGATCCCTCTTTAAGCGGTGACACACTCACAGTTCCTCTTCGTCTGGTCCTCGAATCTCGGCCAGGATTTCCGACGGATTGCCATATAAATTGCCAAGACGAACGAATGATGGTCCATACGAAAAGTGATCTCCGAAAGCCTCGTGTATACCTATTCTATCATCAGCTTGATTTTTTGGTTTCGGGCTCAATCAGGTTACCTTCGAGAGATATGGTATCTAACCTGGCTGACAGGGCCATGACATCTAACCTCTCCGTGGGGGGTTGGTAGGAGGAATTCATCCCTAGACACCCAACAGCAACGATGGCACGAGATGGAGCCTTGGAGGATACAGCTAAGCTAGAATCCCGTCATCATAGATCAGCAACGTACATGCGGGTCACTCTGCTGCGTAGAGCGTATGGTCCACTTATTACGTCCTTCCCTCTCAAAAAATAACCTAGGTTGCTGATCCTGTTTTATCGCAACAAGAGCTTGGAACTCTATATCCCAAAGATAACGCCCCCCTGCTTCCAAGGCCTGCGATGATACATCATCGACTAAAGACTCACTGATTGAATCGAAACATACCACTTCTAGCCACGCTGTCCCGGGAATAACGGGGGTGTCTCCAACTCGATGTTGAGAAAAGAGGTTGGCGGTGCTAATATCGAGACCAGGCAAAGAAGAAAGTAGAGGACTCGTGTTGATGGAGCTCGTTGTCGCAAATGTTTTGCAGGGAGGAACTTGCAACCGGTGCAGTGGGTGGTTGAATATTGGTTTGCGATACTTGGGAATGCCATAAAAACCGGAAAAATCTAGGCGATCATAACCCGCCATTGCTAACTCTGCGACACTGTTCAGGAGACAGATCGTTTCGTGGTGAGAATCAACGGAGTCCCGTGGAAATCTTTGCATAGGGCAAACAATTCGGGTCGCGGGAATTCCATGGGCGGCGACTGTGCCAGAAAGAACTGGATGAGGTGAAATCTCTACGAACATGGCTGTCGAAGAATCGTTGCGAGCGAGGATACGCGAAATTGCGTTGGAAAAGTAAACAGGATTCCTGGCGTTGTCCCAAAAGTAATCTGGAGTGAATTCCTCCACCATTTCACCTGGTCGACAAGTGGAGAACACGGGGACAGTCGGAATGTGTGGTCCAGGATAACGTGAAAATATATCCTGCATCAACCGATAGTGTTCCCCGCGACAATGCTCAATGTATTTGCAATGTCCGGGCACCAATGTGTGAATGACTTGCGCAAAGGTCCCTCGGTCCCGAGCAAGGGCAATCACCGCCTCGACGAGATCCTTGTTCCCTGAGACGACGACCGAATCTGGGGCATTGAAGCAAGATATTTCGACATCGGATTCCACCCCATGTTCCAGATGGACGCGGTCAATGAGGGCTTGACAATCACCAGCATTACAAGCAACAACCGCCATGGCCCCATCCATCGACTCTGTACATGTCATGGACAGGCCACGAGCAAGCGCTATCTCCATCGCCATGGACTTTGGTCCGGCTCCGGATGCATACACAAGTGCGGTTTCACCCGCTGAGTGTCCGAGCAGGCAGTCGGGCACGACCCCCATGCTTTTGAGGAGCTCGAAGATGCCAATGTGCACCATGACAAGGGCAGGGAGAGTGAGTATCACAGGCCACTTTCTCTGGAGAACCCTCGAATCAGTTATCTCACTGGAAAATAGTCCCGTGGCCTTCAGGAAAGAATATCCCATGACCTTCTGGTGAATATCATCCAACTCGAGGACGGTATTCCTGAAGACCGGATACTGTTGAAACAATTGGTGGCCCATTTGCGCATTGTGTGGCCCTTGTCCAGAGAAAACGAAAGCAAGTTGAGGTATTTTCGTCGGCGACAAGACTGGACGAGGAAGGTCTGTCACAAAAACGCGATCGTTCTTGTAAATCAAGAAAGACCTCCAAGGGAGTTGTCGAGCTTGGCGCGATGAGGTAACGGCATTATCAAGGATGGTTTCGTAGTCAGAAGGCAGATGTGTAAGCTGTTGGGCGATATCTTGGACTGCATTCGGAGTCAATCCTCCAATGAGAAAGAGTACTGGCGTCCCACACTGTGGCCGCAGAGCTACGTCGAATTCTTGGCGAGGCGGCCCCTCGAGCAACACGTGACCTAACGATCCGCCAATTCCCGCGCTCGCGATAGAAATCAAGGGTGCCCTGCCTTTTGTCTTGGAGCTTAATGGAACTGG
This sequence comes from Podaxis sp. AQ799166, assembly GCA_018524765.1. NCBI lineage: Eukaryota > Fungi > Basidiomycota > Agaricomycetes > Agaricales > Agaricaceae > Podaxis > Podaxis sp. AQ799166. The sequence goes on along the minus strand of JAEUWQ010000140.1, from coordinate 82,366 downwards.
CTTGGTGACAACCTCGAGATTATATCTATCCCAAGGTATCGCGCGGTTTGGAAGGGAAATTCCGGGAGTTGGCGGTATGATTCCCTTGTCGAAAATATGACACACTTTGACTAGAGACGCAAGAAAAGACGCGCATTCAAGATGTCTAACCACGCATCACCGAGAAAAAACCTTGTCAGTTCTGCATTCCAGAGATATGCAAATGCATACCCAATATTTCCTTTGACCGATCCAACCCGCACTGTCGCGCCCCCTTTGCAAAAGATCTGTCCGGCAGCGCCCGCCTCGATGGGGTCACCAACTTTTGTTCCTGCGAATAGATTGGTTCGACATCCCTTCCGGACCAACTATCCAACTGACCTGTCATGTGAAGTTCCACATAATCTGCTTCCATAGGATCTCTCTCGGCCGTGCTGTAGACTCGCGAAATGCAAAACTGCTGTGCCGCTCCATTGGGAACATACACAGGTGCAGCAGACCCAGTGGCGCCGTGGAAGGAACTCGCAACCTGCAAAAGTACGTTACTCCTTGATCCCCAGCTTGACATACAAGAAGACTTACGACGCAATATATGTGGTCTTTGTCCTTTAGCGCCTCCTGAAGACTCTTTACAACAACGACAATTGCACCCTCCCCCCGTGCAAGACTGGACACTGACTCAATAGCGGAGCTCAGAGATTGTGAAGAATCTTACCCGTCCGCTTGGTCGTCAAACGGCTTGCAAACACCACTCGGTGATAGCAATCCCGCCTTGTCATATCTCCGCCATTCAGCAATCCTATTCGTCTGCATGAGTACATGTCACTCCGCGTTACAACCCTATCGGCTCACTTTCGATTGCTTTGTGCAGCCCCAACTAATGCAGCTGTGCAATCCCCATTCTTGATTGCCGACATCGCTAGATGCAAACTGGTGAGGGAAGAACTGCATGCAGTGTCGATGGCCACAGATGGTCCTGTAAGATTGAACGCGTAAGAAATGCGGTTCGCGATCGCGCTGGGTATATAAGCCAGAGTTCCATCCGCATTCATAGTGTCCTAATAACAAGGGATTAACAGACCTAATGGAGCGAAACGAAAGTTAAATTACCAAGTCAAGATCATTGCTTCCGCTCATGAAGCACCCGACTGCCTGCCCCCTGGTCTGAATGCCCGCATCACGAAGGGCATCGAAAGAGAGTTCCATAAGGCGCCGTGCACTGTTCGACATTGCTCGAGCATCAACTCTGCTCAAACCAAAAGCCGAGTAGTCGAATTCCGCCATGTTTTTCAAGAACGCTCCCTTTTGAGGTAGCTTGGATAAATCCGCAGAGGCGAAACTATTGTTCATCTAAGAATATAGTTGGAAAAGATAAACAAAATCTTACAGATCAGAATGCATTTTCAACTCTTTGAGGTACTCAAAAGCTTGCCCTCCTTTCAATAGAAAATCCCAGAATTCCTCATGGTTGAAATCTTCCGTTGAATGTTGTCCCGAAGGCAATTGGGCAGCAATACCAATCTAAGTGGATTAAGTCAGATCGTGACAGGGTGCCAGTAGAATAATCCTTCAAAACTCACAATAGCAAACATGTTTGAACGCAACAGGGAACGACACACTCCCGCATGCCAGAGCTCCCATCTTTTTATATTCAGTATTAATCCTAGCGATCTGTCCGCAATCGTGGAATCATGACTATCAAGGAGATAAACCCCCACCCGCGACAAGGTCTGCTATTTTCAGCGCACACTGTGGAAGAACGTACTCTCGAGCCACCAAAGATATCCTCTCGGCTCGAGTCCGAACCAGTCCATCATTGTTGTGGTCACCGCGAGCCACTTGAGTGTGGTGCGGAAATTAGGTAATCTCACAAGAACTTCTTGTGTCCACGGTCCCTTTTCTATTAGAACGACACTCAACATAGATCATCAATCGGTTTGTCACGGGGTTCAGGTCGTCAGCTGGGTGATCACAACGGCACGACGCGACTCATCGTGAGCCGAATCCCTATTCAGGTTATGTACATGAGCAAAGTTAGAATATCATTCATGTATTATTTCAGACGCATATTTATTGACTCTGTTGGAAACCCGAGTCATTATCAAGACCATGGTTGGCCCCCAAACTTCCAGACAATCTGAAGTCTATCATTCTCTATATCCCTCCATTGAGCCACCAACAGTCCCTTTGTGGGATTTCATATTCAAGCGACAAAGACCGCTGGAGAGTGAAAGTTGCAAGGTAGTATATCTCGAGGAAGATACCAACGAACGACTCAGGTTAAGATCCATATTATGCCTTATTGTTGTTTGTTTCCTGACTTTGTTCCGCTTCCAAGGTTCTCGGAACTCGAGGAACGGAGTCTCTGCCTGGCCAAATCACTCCTTCAAACAGGTTTAAAAAGAGGTGACACAGTCGTCGTCTTCTCAGAGAACACTATCCAGTTCCCGGTCCTTGTATTTGCTCTCTTTGCAGCTGGAATCACCTGTAGCCCAGCAAATTCGTTATATCATCCAGACGAGCTGTGAGTGTTGAAAAGTGAATGTAGAGTAGCAGCTGATGTGAAGGTCACCAGAGCACACCAAATTGCTGACTCCAGCGCAGCCGCAGTTATAGCCAGTCCTACCCGTCTCGAGACTGCTAGAGCTGCATGCCACCTCAGCGGGCTCTCTGGCGGTCTCTACGTGTTGAGTGATCAAGATGTAGATGGTGTTCCAAGCATTAGCTCGCTCCATCCCAACGCAACGAAGTACCACCGGCTCGCTCAAGTCAGTATCGATGACATAGCGCTTTTGTGTTATTCATCTGGTACCTCTGGAAAACCGAAGGTAACCCTAGTACTGACGATCCCGAACATATGCTTACTCGATACACTTCCGTCAGGGCGTCCAATTGTGCGAGCAATATTCATATATCAATGAAGCCATCATTTAATGGCGACGGTTATAATAGATCTCACCGAAATCTAACAAGCGCTATCCTTCAAGCCATGACGATGACACCAAGCTCCTTCAAAGCTGCGAATGAAGTTTGGATTGGTATGTTTCGATTCGAGTGTAAAACGTCTTCGAAATCAAAATATGTTTTCAGGAGTCCTACCCATGGCACATATGTTCGGAATGGTAAGCGCAAACATCCATCAAAAAATCCAGCTCATACGTACCCCTGGTCCAGATCGCGCATATTCTTATTGCGCCTTATATCCATGCCACAGTGGTCATTTTCCGTCAATTTCACCTGAAGAGATTCGCAATGGCAATAGAGAGGCACCGCGCCACAGTAAGCAGCTAAAGAAGATGCGTGAACATGCACGATGCCAACTAATCCCGAAATACAGGCATGCCACATTGTGCCCCCTATTGCTGTCCAGTTGACCAAGGTTAGTGCTCGTTCTGGTCTGAATACTTCGACTGATGTTAAACCGCCTCAGGAGGATCTGGACCCCTTGATGCATGATTTCACTTCGTTATGTGAGTGGAGGACTGGTGCAGCCCCGTTAGGGAAGGACCTTCAATCTCTCGTGGAAGCCAAGTGGGGAGTACCAATGTATTCCTGGTATGGTGAGCTATGCCCTTAATCATACCCACAAAGGATCATCTGTAATTCATTTCCAGGGATGAGCGAAACCGGCGGCATAGTAATAAACTTCAAAGGATCTATATATAGCCGGCCTATCTAATGCGTTTATTTCCAGATCAGCCTCAGTGATGCTTCTACTAAGCCGAAACCTGGAGCGATTGGGATACTGGCACCTAGTATGGTCGCAAAGGTCCTTGAAAATGGTGAACTGTGCTGTGAGTAGCTTCCAGTTAAGCGAACAGATCACCAGATGGACTTCTTGAAAACTTAGTGAAGGGCCCGAATATTATGCGGGGCTACCAAAATCGTGCCGACGTCAACGCCGAGACCTTTGACAGCGAGGGTTTCATGCGCACCGGAGACATCGTTGAGATTGACAATGAAGGGTATATTTATATCCTTGACAGACTCAAAGAGGTACGCAGGTCACCCATATCCTCTATATTCGCCTGATAAAACGGGCATTCCCAGATTATCAAGTATAATGGTTACCAGGTTCGTTTAAGGATTGCTTTCTCTGTGATCTTATGCCATATACTGCGATAGGTTGCACCTGCCGGTGAGTATGCCATGATTTTCCCGGTAAAAGGACTCTGCATATCAAACGTCCTTAGAGCTCGAAGACCTACTTCTTAAACACGACGGGGTAAAGGATGTCGCAGTCGTCGGGATCATTGACGTGGAAAGAGCAACCGAGCTTCCGCTCGCATTTGGTGAGTGGTCTTGACTTCTGGTTGAACATCAGTCTTGATTAACTTTCTACCCCAGTCGTTCTCCAAGACCATGTCGCGCTTCGAGACCCAGCAGCTCTCGAATTCGAGAGAAGCAAAATTCAGAAGTATGTTTCCGAGCGCGTAGCTCAACAAAAACGACTTAGAGGCGGTGTCATCTTCGTCGACAGAATTCCAAAGAGGTGAGAGTGACTCCACCAGTGCTGGGCTAAGCTGACGTAGCGCGTAGTCCATCTGGCAAGATCCTTCGGGTAAAGCTGCGAGAGTATCTTAAGAATACGTGGACGGCGCTTTCCCTCCAGGATAAGCAAAGAGTTATTAATTTAGGTTTCTAGACTTGAATGTGTGTGTATTGACGGCTCAATCTCCTTACCCTCTTATGCGAGCCCCTCACTTTCCGTACCACGAAGGTTTGAGTAAGACTAAGTCTCGCAAAAGAGCTTCACGCTCCCTGAGGCTGCTCGCCCTTTTGCGATAGACTCATCTTGGACTGATGAATGTAATAACTCCGAACTTAGTCAACCCCTCATGGACAGCCTCTAACTGAATGGACTTGTCTGACTCCAACGGACAACACTGGGTATGATGAATGCATGATTAGAGTCCAATGTCGTCGTGAGTCCTGAACGACTTTCCGTGGTTCTCGTATCTACTCGTGGATAATGGGATTTTGGCCCAACCATCCGGCTTGCTAGCTCACTCGGCCCTTTAGTGACCAACATCCGACATCCTTTTCATGTGCGAGCATGAAAAGAGTGTGATCCCATCTAGATAGGACGCCAAGTTGGTTTGGTTTACTTCATGAAAACGGCAAGAAGGAGTGGGACGAGTTGTCCCAACGTGGCCTGTTGCATGGGGACTGTAGCACCTTTTCTGACAAGGCTTAATGTCAAAGACTGTGTTGATGCATGATGAAGCAAGTATTCTGCATGATATGCATCTATATATACAACTTCAATGATGCTGTCGGATCTTTAGCAAATGCCCAAGGCTTTCGAAGTTTCACTGAGGGCGCCCAGGAGGCACTTTGAAGGAGCAAGAGGCCACTTCGGGGAAATATATTTACATAGGCGCTTTGATATGTGACATGCATCTACCAAAACCATCTCAATCTTTTGTTTGAGTGCCATCTAATCAATGCATCAACTCCGAGATTCTTTAGGAGTAAGAACATAAATTATCGAGGCTAGAATCTTCCTCTGTTCCTGCAATGTGGCACCTGTTATCCACAAGCCTGGCAGTAACCATGTCTCAGTGCTCCCACATGGCGAGATGAAACCTCAACAAGATAAATCGATCATCGCGAGGAGCAATTCGTAAGTACCCTTCCTTGGAAAATGGGAAAGGATGGTGTGGGAGGCTCAAAAGTTTCTAAACATAATAGAAGCACTTTGATCGATCGATGCAAAGAAAGGTGATAAGGTGCTGATATATTTATCGTCCTTTCCTGCAGCGACAAGCTGATTGACTATTCTTACGGACGTTCGAATTTACTCAGCTCCCGAGCTACCTGAGAAACTATGAAGGCATGAAATACTCGTTACCTTCATTAGGAGTTGAGTACCCGCGGGGGTCATTGACAAGTCGTATGGATGTAAAATGATGGGTGAGTGATTACTGAACATTCTAGAATGTTTTTTTGCAGGCTGTGGCACATGACGCACAGAAGAAGTATACACATAAGAGTATGCTGAGCTATAATAATGGTGGCCCCGTCAGGAGCAGGGTTGTATGCCGCCTCCTTGCCGTCCACTAAGAGCGGAGCTTATGACGCGGGTGGAAGCCTGAGTACCACTAGAAAGTGGCCTTCTATACGAAGAGGAGATACAGCACACAAAAAAAGGAGAACATTCAATTGAAGAGTGGAGAGGGTATTTGACGAGTATAAACTCTATCCCGCGGGAGATGACCAAACACCATTGAATCTGAAGAACGTTGTGAATGTTGTTACAACCATCCCATCTTACCTAACACCATTACATCAGGGTCTTCTTACCTTCTGACTTTTCCATGCCGTCCAGATACATTCTCAGCGAGCGCTATTGGATCGCGAGCAAATAAGGAAGCAATTGGCTTGCGTTCTACCTCTGCCTTCGACCCACTCTTCGGACTGAGGAAACATGGTTTGGGGGGGAGGGTGATCTGGTTGGATCGAGGCTGCTTCTCGGGTGTGTGGTTCATCTTTAAACGCGATCATCGGACGCATGTGTAGAGTGATAGTACAAGGAAGTCTTAGCTAGATTCTACAAGAGTCCACTCAATTAGCCCTTTGACTAGCACCACACATTTTGTCAGGTGAGAAGTAAATCGGAGTAAACCACACAGCATTGTGGCGCTTTAGCCAACGCTATAACGGATGAGAAGACCTACCTAGATGATATCGCAATGAACGTCGAATACAGCGCGGCAGAACTTAGCCAGACGCTGGCTAGAGTTGCCGAGGAGAGGCAAGCGATGCATTGTCCCGCGAGATCATGATCTGGGACGCACATATTATCAGAAAAGTGCTATTTTCAACCCAGGTGGGGAACCAACAGCACGGCGTATACACACCTAAGAGTGGATATATCGGCGACTTGGCATCCGGATGCGCGTATCAGTCTCGCAGAACTGCCACACTTATTCGCGGGTGTCGGAGGCCGGAAGAGAAGGAGATCAATGCAGTGGCGCGCGAAGTGGGGCTTGTCGGCGGCCGGAAGATATAGCGAATCCTGCTTCAAGCAGCTAAGTCACACAAAGGCAAACTTGTCCTCGGGGGAAGAACGGCACCGTCATGATGCTTGCATTGGAAGAGCAAGCTGCTACTTGAGAACTGGGCCTGTAAAACGAGCTGTCTGAAGCCGGTACCTGGGATCTAACTTCCAAATATAGAAGAGTTTATGCGGAGATATCCTCTGTTATCACGAGACCATGGACATTTGCTAAGAAACATAGTGGCGACTGATCTTTAGCGAGACCGTTATTAATATTCAACTAGAACCTGTGAAGTCGAACAAGAGGACGGGGTTAGTATTGACTACTCTTTGTTCGATTTTCCTTCCATCCCAATCTCGTTGAACACTACTTGCCATTACTCCCTTCTCCCACGTTTTCAAAAATGACAGACACGGCATAGTGCCTACCTTGATATACCCTATACATTCCGCCATAGCTTGATGGCTGGGATTCCCGATGAGACCGCCGCGATAAGCCATACGGATCCTAAGAAGATGGCCTTGTTGGGCATCCTCAAGTGTATTATGCTTGACTCAAGGTACTGTATGGCATACAGTCCCGAAAAGGAATCCTGAATATCTGTCCGTTTCCTGGCTAGCCACACTGGCTCGTCTACACAGTCTCATGGCGTATGCATCACACATGTTTTTGTAATATTCACCTTTCATCAGGCTTTAGGACCTTCCGCTTTGAGAGCATCATTCATACTGTACTATTCCTGTCATTTTATGCAATAAGTTACATTTAACAAATGCTGATCACGCAAAGAAACGGAACTGCTGGGTACTACGTAACAGTTGAAAGGGAAGATCTAAACTGCTCCACTGAAGCGAGCCTTAGGCCGAAAATCAGGGTCAACGTGAGTCTCCGCATGTTCAGTAATATGGACGGCTACGCCCCCTTGTAGCGGGTAAGTCTTGAGGCCAATATCAGGAGTCGGTCCCGCCCGTGGAGAATCGCGCCTCCATCCCTGTGGAATCGACCAATTACTCGTTGTTCCCCTTCTTGAAGTATTGGACAGCCTCAAGTGGAAGTGTATTTGCAACACAATGAGACAATATACAACGCCCTTTTGATACCACGTCAACACGGCTTTCACACCATTTCGTGCCCGTACTCACCACAAGAGGCGTTATAACATCCAACGCCGGGTACTGACCATTTGAACCAGATAGATAGGCAAGAAGCAAGCCTAAGACACCAATCGTGTAGATTGCACCACTTTCGATGATCGCCGCCATCACTGGAAATAAGCTACGGGAAGTTGACGCGACCGATCGATGTGTGGCCCAAATCTTAGCAACGATAGCGCCTTGAGGACCTATCATTAGAAGGGAAGATAAGCATATAGCTGAGGTTTACATACCAGTACAGCAAACGTTAAGGCTCATGGTGATGACGAAGAAAGCAGTGATCCATTGACTAGCTGTATGAAATATATTTTGCCCCGGGTTCGCCACCGAAAGTGACCACGAAACTACGATTCCAACGGCTGCGAACAATCAGACCGAGGTAAAGAAAATTCTCTTGAAAACTCACCGAGATTTACGAGCAGTATTATCACGGATGGGATAAGGACAATAAGCTTCCTACTGTAAACGACATAACACCTCCACACCTAGGATATATTTTGAGTGATATCATTATTCACAAAGAGACACCTCAACTTACGAGGACGGAATCTCCAAGGATTGTCTGCAGAGCGTAAAGTGGCGTCTTTCCTACGTGGAGAGGGTGGGAGATATGCGCGTAGTATTCAATTGGTTTGGGAGGATCGTCGGTTTTTCCTGTGACAAATGCCTGGAGCGCACGAACAAAATCGAGCACAAGATGCTGCAAAGGAATCCTTCATAAGAGGCCCGCAGAGTTATGAAGTCCATGAACTCACTGTTGTTGCCAAGGCCATCATTAGAACTGCAACAGGAAGGATGAATCGCTGATTAGCGATTCGTACTTCCTTTTTACTGAAAGAAATCACAACAAGAAGAATAAAGAATGTGAGAAATATTCCTAAGTGGACGATGGTTAGCCTTCACGAGACCTTTCAAGCACGCTTGGAAGAGACAAACCATAGATAATGCTTTCGAGAAATAAGGCCAGAAGCTCGGCCTTGTCCAAAGGTATCCCTGGCATGATGGATGATGGCTTGTGCACTCTTGAGGCGGAAGCATTTACATAACTCGTATATAAGGTCGGCTTCCATCTCCCACTGGGGCATGAGCAGCCCCCTCCCAATAATAGGCAGTGTTTGACGTCGTTAGGTTCATCACCTGCCTCCCACTATCAAGGATCAACCTGATGTAAATAGTTAGAGTGTGACCCGGTCCAACGCTTCTGAAACGCTTCTCCATCACCATGGTCTTCGAGCGTGATGGAAACTCAGATTTTGCACATTGCAAAGACGTAGATGGGTAGAATCTGCCCTATTTACAACTTATCCCCGCGGGTCGTGGGTGTTCATCAATAACATTCAGGGGATATCTATTGCGGCAGCCTTGCGATCATACCAGCGACATGGGGATGGGCTCTCGAGTGCAACCGATGTCTGACATTTCTTTCCCATCGACGTCGACTCCAAAAGCTGACACAGCCAACCGATGTGACGGACATGCGGCAGGTCGTAGCTGTTTATAGACGATGCCATCGATTGTCTCAGCCGAGCACTGCCAAAAGGCTCAGGGCCTTCTGGCAACGAGTACTACTAGTGGCGCATTCATCAGACGCTGTAAACGGCATTTACATCCGCCTCGACGTCAGAGCTCAGGACTGTAATGGTAATAATACAATAGCACTTTGCAAGATGTATTGATTTTTAAGACCCCATTTATGCCTAGCACCAGTGAGAGCTGTTCATTACCCAGAGCTCGAAGCGTTGAGTGCCAACGATATCAATAGGTCGAGTATCAAATTGGCGTGATTTTTCGCTCGTCTAAAGGGAGCGAGGCTTCTGGGGCTCGTGCAGTCACTCCATTCAAAGACTTTTTAAGGCTGATATAACTCCGAGTCCCCGTGGATCGAGCCCGGCAGAAGGAAGGGGTAAATTTGTGATTTCGCGGTTCTTAATTAATGGCCAGGGATTAACGTGAGCCCTGAGCCTCGTGTGCTCCCCGCTCCGAATTGTGTCATTCCGTACAGCGCCTTCCAGAGCACCGACAACAGGAGATGGCTATGTTTGCCGTTGGCTCTTCAAGAAGTCTTCATTCACATAGTGTTGAGCATTCGAGGCCGTGCTTATGGCCAGCTTTTCGAGCTTGATATTCAGCAACGTCATCACTCGCAGCATTCGGCGTCACTGTAGGTCTTCTGAAAGACGGGGCTCTGCTTTTGCATAATCCAGGCGGTGCGACAACGTGACACTTGGGGGTAAATTGGTTGCTGTTTGCACGCCCAAGGGACATTGGTGCGCATCTTTCTAGATTATCTCACCTTTGACATCGTAGGAGATTTCGAGTGGATCTGAAATAGCTTTCCTTATCTCCTCCATTGTGCTTATGGCTCGGAAACAGGCAAGGTACTCGGTATATCCTTACTTTATTGGCGCAAAGACATCATGGCAAAGGATTAGTGTACTAGGTCGATAGGTCGATATGACACCTGTCGCTTTGATACTGTCGACTCCAGGTGGCTGGTTTTCCTTGATGCGCCATATACTACGGTTTTTGGAGCCAGTGCAACGACAGCCTGATATGATTTACGTGTCCAGCGGATTATAATTGTCTTGCTTCACAGACTTCATTGTATCAGGTAAAATAGAAAGGACAGAGGAACGTTGTATGATGCCTGAGTTTACTCATGGAAGAGAGTTCTAGAATCCACTCACGGGGCGGCGTCTGTCAGAGTCTTGCGTAGTCCATTTTTTACACTTTGACTTGAAGTTGGGCTCGCCTTGTAACATTATATTTAGATGCTGCATGTGTTTCAAGAATGTGCAGCCAAGATCCCACCAAAAGCGCCGTACCTGCCGTACGCCAAAGAAGTCTCAGAAGTTGTTGGGATTTCATTGCCCACGCATGCCGTAATTTGATTCTGTGACTTGACGCATCACATGTCACATCCGAATCGTTGTGGGCGACGAACTGGTGTCTGGTTCGGAACTCCTACGGTGGCCAGTCATGCCGGTGCCCATGGTTCACGGTTTCTACTCATCATGATCATCTTAGGCTCAAGTGCTCTAGTACAGAAAAGTGTGTTCTTATCATGGATCATAGCGCAAGCCGTCTGGCGGAACTGACGAATGCTATGTTTAGCATCGTGTAGTGGAAACACTGTAGACCCACAAGCCTTATAACTGTCAGCATTGCTTTCCTTATGTCCAACAGTTATCCCATTATGATTGACGTAGCAAAGTTGCCCACCCTCCAAGCAGCAACAAGCACTACATTCACTCGTCCTCCCTTCGACAATTCCTTAACGATCCCTGAAATCTATGCCTTTCACGCTCGAAACAGCCCAGAGCATCCTCTTTTCATCCACAGTGATGACGCCACTGGGGTCGTTCGCAAGATATGCTACCCGGAAGCTTACGCAGCCATTCAAAGGGCTCATGGAATTGTCTCCCATAGGCACAGAGCCTTAACACAAGATGCTGCAAAGTCCACCGTCGTTGGTTTACTGGCGAATATTGGTATGAGATGGTCTATTGAAGTGTCACTGAGTATTCAAAGTGTAACTTTGTCAGATACCATCACCTACGTCACTTTCGTTGTTGGAATCATGCATGCTGGGTTCACCGCGTTCCCAATTTCTACCCGCAATTCGGTTGTTGGTGTTGCGCATCTGATCCGGACCACGGGTCTTCGTTTGCTTTTTGTTAGCCCGGATCCGGCTATGCAACGACTTGCGCGAGACGCCTGTGCGATACTCAAGGATGAGGGAATCACGGTCGATACTATTCCTTCACCGCATTTCGAAGAACTATATAACGGGGACAATACGCAAGGCAGCTTAGCACCTGTACGCAATTCACCTGATCCCGTCGTCTTGATTCTGCATTCTTCTGGTGCGCCATACCTTGTTTTTGAATGAGACATTATTGATTCGGAGCACGTTCAGGGTCCACCGCTCAGCCGAAACCAGTTCCGTTTCTGAACAGCAACTACGTCAAATGGGGTCTTTTCCCTTGTATGTCCATTGGCTAAGGGACATTGCGCGACGACGTTCTAACCCACACTTTACTAGATTATGGAGAAATCGATATGGGTGGAATGGCTATTGCCGCTCATTCGTTGCCTGTCTTCCGTCAGTCTATATAGCGCTTGTTCTCCCTAGATGTTCCTCACACCGCCACAGATGCCATGGGAGCCGTTAACATCGTCTGGACTGTAATTGTCCCATATATCGTCTCTCTTTCGCCCCTGATATAGAATGCCTCCGACAGATTTGCTCGGGCACTATAATGGGTTGCTTCAAACCTGCATATCCCCCCACCATACCAACCCCGGACACATTCCTTCGCGACATCATTGCAACGAAGTGTCAAATCGTGTTCTGTGTTCCCATCTTCGTAGAGGTCAGTGTCGTGTCCCGGGAACTGCTCCTGTACTTACGTACTTCAGGCATGGGCACGCTCTCCCGAAAACATACCCATCCTTCGTAATTTAAGTGCACTAGTGAGTCATCCTCTGCGTCGAAATGATGCGAAAATGAACATCTTATTGAAGGTTTATGCGGGGGCGCCTATGACACGCTCCGTTGGGGACCAACTCGTCGCGGCGGGAGTAAATTTGATCCCGTTCTATGGATCGTGAGTGGCTTATCTCGCTTTCATATTCCCACTAAGTCCTCCGTCGAGAACCGAGGCAGGTTGCATGACTGTCTTTTGTCCGAAATCGACGTCTTTAGACGATTGGAGGTTCTTCAAGATGTCCCCCCACCTAACTCTTGAAATGGTTCCTCAAGACGAGAATGAAGATGGAGAAATCGTGGAACCACTCGTGGTAGTGAGTCTCCTACGGAATGGTCTTTCACCGCCTCCCAATTATCTTTGTACTTCAGAGCACGGAAACGTTCACTCCGAACGTTATCAATGCTTCGGCCAATGGCGTGCCCGCTTATGCAACGAGTGATTTACTCCTGCGCCATCCTACCAAGAAGGACATGTACAGTGTATATGGGCGGGTTGACGATCAATTGATGTTATCCACTGGTGAAAAGGTGAGATCCATCTCCAAAGCCCGCACGCGTGTGGCAATGCTAAACCAAGGCCAGACAAACCCTGTCCCGTTAGGTGATGATACCAGTATATGCGAGTCGCTTCCTGTGCATCTAACCCCGCACCAGAAACGCTTTTCCTCCAGGATAAAAATGTTACTGCAGCAATTATGTTTGGCCGCGGCCGGTTCCAAAATGGCGTCCTTATCCAGCCAGCTGAACCCTTCGACCCTACAGACGAAAAGAAGTTGATTGCATTTCGTAACCTGATTTGGTCTGCTCCCTGTTTACTTGTGCGACGTAATAATCTGATTTTACCGCTACCAGGCCCACTGTTGAGAAGGTCAATGAATACGCTCCTGCACACTCCCGGGTCTTCAAAGAGGTACGCTGAAGAAGATAAACCGATTCTTTTCTCCTTGCCCTTATGCTCTTATTAGATGATCATTGTTACCAATCCCGAGAAACCGCTCGAATTCACACCCAAGGGAACGCCGCGGCGTCAAGTTTGTTTGAAAGTTTATGAAAAGGAGATCGATGCCTTGTATGAAGCTGTGAAGGATTCTTCACAAACAGACATCCCGGTTCCTGAGACATGGACCAAGGAGAATGCCATGGATTTCGTCGATGCCGCCGTGAAAAGGGTAATTAAATATCCTCTCGCTCCGGATCAGGACTTCTTTCAACAAGGATGTGATAGGTGTGATCATACCCATTTCTAGCTCATAAGTCCTTACTGACGACTGTCCCAGCTTACAAGCAACCTGGATTCGAAACAGTCTGTTGCGGGCGGTTCGCTCCTCAAAGAATAAAGCCGACATTCATCGAGTCTCGCCGAGTTTCGTATACGCTCACCCAACTATCCAACAACTGGGAGACTATTTCTGGACGATCTTGGCGGGTACAGCGCATGTTCAGCAACCAAATGGCGTGGCTCAAATCGAGAAAAAGGGCGCCGAGATGCAATCACTTGTCACCAAGTATACAACAGACATACCAGCTCCCGTCTGGAAGACTTCACCGACTCGGCCTAGCACAGAGACCGTACTACTCACTGGTAGTACTGGTCGTTTGGGTTGTCATATCCTCAAACAACTGATTGATCGGGAGGACGTTCTGAAGGTCTATGCCCTCAATCGTCCCAGTAACCAAGGCGTGTCCACTGAGGCTAGACAAAGAGAGGCTCTCAACTTCTGGGGTATCGATACGCGGCCAGGCACTCTCGAAAAGGTTGTATTTTTGGAGTACGACATGTCAAAGGATAAGCTAGGTCTAGATGATCTCTACGATACTGTGAGTACTCCCTCGCTTATAATAACAACTAATGCTCACTGCTGTCCAGCTTCGAACCACAGTCACAACCATCATTCACAACGGTGTGATTTTCTGATATGTTCTGGAGAGAACGAAGCTGAACGAATGTTCTAGGCTGGAGAGTCGACTTCAACATTGGTTTAGGTTCGTTTGAGAATCTGATCGTTGGCACCCGCCATCTGTTGGACCTCTCTCTCCGCTCCACGATACCAAATGGGCCCAAGTTCATTTTTGTAAGCTCTATATCGGTATTCAACAGTACGCAGCTTCTTCCCTCGTTGTGGGCCTGGTTAATTAGGGAGCACAGGTTCAGACATGACGAAACCAGCACCCGAAGCACCAGTACCACCTTCATCTGCGGTTGGTTTTGGTTATGGAGAGAGTAAATGGGTTGCGGAAAACATATGTCAAAAGGTCAACGAAGCAACTGGTTTATCTGTTTCGGTCGTGCGCGTCGGTCAGCTCTCTGGAGACAGCGCCAACGGACGATGGAACGTGAAGGAATGGGTACCGGCTCTGATCAAGCTTGGGAAGGTAGTTGGCAACTTGCCTTCTCGTAATGAAGTATGTGAATTCCGAGTCATACAACGAGTAGTATTGACAATACTATATTCACTAGGCTGTAACCTGGCTGCCTGTTGATGATGCCGCGGCAGCGATTCTAGACCTCCTGAAAACACCACAGACAACTCCGTCGCCATGCGCCCACATCAACTTAGTCCACCCACATCCAATCAGCTGGAACAAGATCTTCGAAACTGCGGCCGAACGATTGGAGCTCGGTCTCGTCCCACACGATGAATGGTCGAAGCAACTCAGATCCCGGAAGGGCAGTTTCGTCAACGGAACCGCGGAAGCTTCTGATTTGACGGAATTCTTCTTGCAAGGGAAATTCGGGGGTGGAAAGTTCGCTATGGACCGTACGTTGCAGCTGTGCCCAACTCTCAAGGAGGTCAAACCCCTGGGCTCGGCGGATGTCATCAAATATTTGGAGTTCTGGAAGTTCTAATCACCGTGATGTTTCCACCGCTTTGTGATCGCGTAGATAGATTGATTGTTCTTGTAACCGCACTGCGATAGGTGCTTCTTTTATCTCTCCTGGCGGGTAAATACGACTGTTCCAAGAGCTGTCCTGGTGATACTTGACGGCGACATAATGTAACCGCCGACTATTGTTGCAAGGACGCGTTGCTCGGCCGTCCTGAAGCTCTCGAAGTGACTGTTCGAACTTCAGTTGTCTGGATAAACCAATCGAGATGGTCCTTCTCAGTTAATCATTAATCAATGGTGATTCAAGTTTATCATTACTTCTTTCCAGCAGCTTCGCGGAAGGCCCGCCTCCCGCATGGTGATGGTGCCTCACACTTTGGTATTCGCACATGGAATGTGAGACGGGAATATGACTTGATAGTCTCACTTGTCACTCCCACATGTCTGGCCAACGCAAGGCTACTGTCACCACCGTCGAGCACCTGCAAAAAATGATTAAACGGCCCATTGTGACATGGGAGAAAGTTCAGTGGGAGAGCGTGAGATTCTTAGTTGGTTCATCAGCATGCAATCCGCAGTTCTTGCGAAGTGGCAAGAGAGCCGTTTTCCGAGTTCTTCTAATCCATTGCTACCCTTAACAGTGGGATCGTGAGAGCTAACACGGAGCATCAAAAGTTCTTCTGGAGACTCCTGTTGTCCCATACAAGTTCTCTCTTTGTGGAAAGCAAACCAATTCGTTTTCGGCTATCAATCAAAATGGAGAAACTGCCTGAGGAAGTCTGCAGCCCCCCAACCCACGATATACGTGGGACTTGATGTACTTCCAGACCGACCAGTCCGAGTTTATTTTTGTTGGAGTTTCGGCCCTGCGCAGAGCACGGATGGGTTACTGGAAAACCAGTTCAAAGACAAGAACGAAGAGAGGACATCAAATCCAGAAGCCGAGGATCTTGGGACGGAGCTCTCGGTAGAGCGATGTGCTAATAGACATTCGCTAAGATAGCAGTCGTCAAACAAAGGAAATGACTAACGGGTCTTGACACAGATACTTAGCGCCAAAAATTCTTGGGATCCGTTGTGAAAAGTCTCAGACTGTCTCCCGCGGAATGATGAAGGAAGTTTACGACATGTGCCTCAATATATTTTTTATCGCCAAAGATAGGCGTGATTATTAGTGATTGTCAGCATGGCGCTTTGTGAGAAGTGACCCGGTGACGCCGAAGTATGTCAACCACTGAAAATGGTGCCTCTCATTCCAGGAGTGGGAGCGTTGCGAAAGCACATGGTAGCATGGCAGGTATTATCAACAAGTCTTGGATAACGTTACAACGAGCTGAGGCAAAGAAACCATTCTTTTGGAAGAGTGGACACAGCAAGTGACAAGTCATAGACGTGATGAAAGCAATGGAGAACCAGGGATCGCGTGGAATGGTTTGTCGGGAATACATGCAGGGGAAAGCAGAGAAACACAGAGAGAGGGTGAGATCATTAAAATTCATTCTGACGTCCTTGGGCACTCGTAACTCCGTACTCAGACACATCCTCCTTATTTTTGCAGACGACCAACATCCTCTGATTCTCGCACCACCACCACCACCACTGACAAGGAAGGCCCCCCGAGCATCCCCGTTCCAGCAAAGAACACCAACCTTACACCTCTTCCCTCACGCGGCCAAAGCTGAAGTCGGTTTGAGACACTCAATCAAGTGCTGCCGCCTTCTCGCCCTCCGGTTCTGCCTCGAAGTTTTCCACGAGATCGGGAACATCATCATCGTCATCTTCCGCACCACCAGCGGGCCTTTGCTGGCTTTGTTGAATAGCTTGGTATGATTCTGCTAACTTGCGCAGCGACGCGAGAGAGTCGGGGCCGAGTTGGTTGAGGATGCCAGGAACGAGTTCAGTAAGCTCCTTGACGTGGCCTTGGCCGTAAATGGCGAATGTATTGGCGGAGACGGCAGCATGCACTGTTGAAATCGAGAGAACACGTCAATAATCATTCGGATATGTAGAAGATATATAAGGGGTTATCGAAGGTCCAACGAGATAAGATTGACAGAATGAGCAGATATGAATGGATCGAGTGTCATAGAATATATGCATGATGAAAGACGGCTGTGGTCAACCCTAAAGGATCACCAACCCCCACAAAAACTGGGATATACGAGCAGAAAGGATAGGCTACTCACCCTTTGGTGCTGTAAAGTGCAAGACGTTTCCATCCTCCTGGAACATGTTGACCTCCTCCACGCCAGCAATGGGCTGGACATTGAGCTTCTTCAATGCGCCTTGCAACTTCTTGTCATCCTGAGCGGCCGATGGTTTAGGTTTCCGCACGATCTTTCGGCGCACGGTTCCCTTTCCACCTAGATGGGTATCCATGCGTCGCCACCACAGATTTGACGCATATATTACGCGGTTCCAAGGCATTTGGACGATTCGGAAGGAACAGGTGCACATAATTAAGATTGGAGGGCCAAAAATCCAAGTTGGAAATTGCGGTGTATTTTGGGTTAAAACAACATAAGAATCACATTTCTAGCAGTCAGCGACCATACTCCCGAGAGAGGATCAGAATTCTGAGAAAAACGCACCAATTCGGTTGGCGGCAGCGGCAGCCTGCAACTTGGCCAATTTTGCGGGGTCCATGTTAGGTTCCTGGGTGTGTTTTTGGCAAAAAGACGACTCTCGTAGTAGATTGAAGGTATCTACGACGAAAGAGAGGAGTGTGCGGGAAGGGTTAGGCCGGAAGGGACACTGGCTGTTGGCTTTGTCACTGTCGGGGTCGACCGTTGACGAGTCGCAATAAGGTTCAGCCCAAACACATGTATACAACTTAGCAACTCGTCCTCGTGGGAGACTTCTTCTCAGCCACCCGGCAAGTTGCTTTCTATCCCATTGGCAAGGCTTCTGAAAGATGAGAGGGTGAGCAATAATCGAGTCGAATATCAAAGAGTTTGGTCTATTTTTCCCCTGATTTAAATGTGTTTTTACAAGGGAAACACACCGCATGACTGAAAGGGTGCACGGCTAACTCCCGGCATTCATCATCTGACATTGAATTTCAACGGCGTGCCGCTCCCATGCCGACTGGCATTACTTTCCTAGCCCAGTGTGATAGGGGTCAAGGAACGTCTTTAGCCGATCACAGGATGTAACAACCTCTTGACCGAGTAGGATTCAGACACCCAGAAATCATTAAAATTTGCTCCTTTAGTCCAGCAACTTGAGCTTCTCAATGCCATCTTCCTCAAGCCTCATACCCATCCACTCGCTCATCGCCGTAGCATTAAGCTTCTTCTCGTAGAAATCAATAGATGGCTGATTCCACTGAAATATGATAAGATATCATGTCCAATGGTTCGAGATAGCGGCAAATACCTTCAGGACAGACCAATCCAACCTCGCACATTCCTGAGACCCCATTAAACGTTGGCTAAGTCCATTCGAGCAAGTTCATCGCACCTTTTCCTGAGCAACCTCGCCCAGCTTGCGAAACAACGCCTTGCCCACTCCCAGATTCCTGTACTCGGGCTTGACATACAGATCTTCCAACTGCATCCCAGATTTTTCATCAAGTATTATGAAGCAGGAAATGAGTTAGGACCCACATAAAGACCGGGCCTTCCTGTCCACGTCGAGAAATTGAAAAAGTACAATGCAAGCCCGATCGGCCCCTTGCCGCTGTCTGGATGACCGGAGGGAGGGAACGCCAGCAGAGCGTGAGCATAAGGCGTTTCCCCGAATAGGTTCTTTTTCAACTGTAAGGTATCCGGGCATACTTTCAGTCGGCAGAATCACGGTGGGCGACACAAGACATACAAGCTCAGGCGTAGCCTTAGCTGAATCCTTTGCTTTCTCATATTCCGCCTGCGGAACCCGTTTGCTCGTTAGCTCAATCATCCGAGGAATCGGCAGTTCAACAGGCGATGACGAACGTACCAGGTCAACAATTAGTTGTAGGATATCTTTCTGCAGATCAATAGAGTAGATCAATGGGGCCGGGAAACATCACCCAAGGCGGAAAGGTAGGGCGAAACGTACAATGTCATCGAGTGTCGCGTGGCGAATAACAACCTCCTGTCTTTTTTTCTCTCCAGAACCAGAGCCCATGGTGGGAGAAAGACCAAAGGAGCCAAGTAGTTGCCAGCAGTGGAAATGATTGCCAAGCGCCAAACAAACACAGAAGGCGCCTGTCGACAAGCTAGACGGTCAACGCGCCACACTCGAGTAAGATATTGATGAGATATAAATCCTTTATCCCAGCCGCACTCTGCGCCAATATGCACATGTCGCGTCAGAGTGATTGATGGCCAAAGTCCCGTGAATTCGTCTTCATTTCCCAAACACATGGTCAGTCGCATCACCATGGACACGAGAAATTGCACCTGGCTCATTCTTCGCCCAGGAGTAACACTTCCACTTTCCTCGTGGAAAAATACCCCACCCAGGTGAACGTATGCGAGCGTGCTAACGTCGGGGGTGCCACTAAGTGTCCATCCTACACCTCGTAATGAATGCAATAAATATATTAGTCAACAGGAACCGAACGATTGGGCATATACGGAGGCGTTTGGTCAAATTCCATACATATAGTACGCGAAGGATTTATATGATATCAGTCTCTGATAAAACAATATAGCGAAAGCGAAAACTCGACTGGAGGAGGATAGACGTGGGCCATTAACCCCAACGCATAGCAAGTTGGCAGTAATCGACCCTGCCCTTAATCTTCGACCGTCTCACGTTGATGGCTATTGTCAAACTGCAGGGCTGAAATACTCCTGCTGTTCAGGCTCGGATCCGTCAATCCGCAATTGGCTTTTCGGAGGTTAATAATCCAATGTGTTCCCTATTGTTAAGTCCAATCAACTATGTTTTTCGCCTAGAACAACGGAATGCCTTACTAAAATGCATTGTAAGGCCTGACCCCATCTGTAGAGGGTGTTTAGTTCTGCTCTGGAGACATGACGCGACATCTTACGTTATGGTAGCGTTGTTCAGTAAGTAGTTGTCCGGGGATAGAATTAACGAAAGTAGGTTCGAAGTTACTATAGCTGACGTGCCAGCATGTCATTGGTTTGTCATAGAGTAGTATGTTAGAAGAGACGTGTTGTAATCAGGTGGAATTCTCCACGGACCAAACATTCTATTGAGCTGAGTGAGTCCCCTCCTGTGTGACTACGAGAATATGCTCACGGTAAGAAGAATAGAGTCCCATCGCAATAGAAATTCCAAAGAATAGGTGTAAGACGCGGGATCTGCGTTATTCTCTGCCACCAGGACTCGTATGCTCGTTCGATGTTTTGCATAAAACGAGATAATTTGAACATCGTGAGCAATACCGCAAGACCTAGGATGATATTTGATTCGGCTTGCTATATTGGAAAGTGCTTCACAAACTCATGTTGACAACAGCACATGCACTTGCACGAATGTGAGCAAAAGACGATAAGGGAAAGCATGAACCTTACCCGGAACCTATCAAGGACACAAGCGAGATGTCGGTGTAGATTTGGGGATTATCGCTGTAGCAATCGTGGAAAGGAAGGGGACCTGTAGAGTATTTCCAATTGATGATGTTGGAACTAACGAGGCCGGCAATATAAGGCTGGAAGAGGTCAAAGAATCGTGACAGGGGTGAATAGGCATACGTACTAAGAGCTCAACTGGCACAGTCTCGAAAGTTGGGCGTGGGCGACATTTGCTGTAAAGAGAAAGACATACCGGCTGTACCAAACCATAAGATGAATGTGACTGAGAGGGAAAAGGTTAAACAGGAGGGATTTCTGAGTGGAAACCGAAAATACCTTTGCGACTGAAACCCCATATTGCACACAACCTGAGGAGCAGGGGTATTCTCATGGCGTAAGTCGCAAGAGCGCTGCTACTGGGAAAAAGTCATTCTCAGTCAGGTAGTCCGCAAAGTCAACGACGAACTGGGCCACTACGAAGTAGAGGACAGTGCATCTGGGAATATAGGGAATATTTGGAATCCAAGTTAGGGAGGATGGTTACAGTTCATGCGGTGAGGCTGCAAGTTGGCCTTACGTCTAGTGTGATGGGCAGGGGGGTCAGAGATCTTCATGCTCCGTTCGAAGCAAACTTACTGGCACTGGGATGTTAGCTGACCCAGACACTGGCAGTGGAAATCAGCGAAGAATTTATGCACAGATATGATAGCTCCATTTACCCCAGAGTGAGGCTCTGAATACGTCAGTTCAAGTCCTGGCAGTCTGTTTCTGACTTACATAAGGAATAGAAGTGTCCCAGCTTGAACCTGCAGATAGAGGGCCTTCATGGTCCACTTAGAATTACTGAATGATCAACTTTGAGGCCTGAACAGATCTTGATAACGAGGATTGATGTTACCAGTAAAGATGATCCACAGCTTCCGGCAGTTGTAAAAACATATCATAAGTAACAAGTACCAGGGCGGCCACTGATCCAGGTTCAATGAGCAATATCATTGAGAGGTAAGGTTGCTCACTGTTGTTAAAGGATACTTTAAAGGCAAGAGAGGCATCTTCGACGAAGTCCGCCGCAGATAGTGTTTGGCCGGACATGACAATGAGTTTAGGAGCAGTGGGGGGATGTTGAGAGTAACCAATTCACTCGAGCTAATTTATCTTGTTTCAACTTTGGCCAATGGAGTGTTATTAATGCCATAAAACACTGGCTTGGGTTGGACTCGGCATCAACCTCGTTTAACTTCAACTTAGTTGAAGGCTAGATTGAGCTGCCTTACATAGCAGACCCGGTGTTCAGAGTGCAAGTCGGGCTGTGTCTCTTTGTTATTCAATGGCCTCCGTTACAGATAACTTTATACCGTTACGTTCAATGCGAGTCCTCTACCATTTTGCTATTGTGACCTTGAGGATCTTGGTCACCATTGGGGGTAAAAGAACGCCCTCACCTCACTTGTTAGGTGCACCCCTGTGTGGTTCACAGGGCAGGGAAACAGCAAATGGGGAGGCTTAGGGAGCTATGGACTTGGCACTTGTGTTGATGCTGCAGTTGAGGAATATCATGCTCCCGAACTGGGGGTCCGTCTAGAAGGAGGCTGAGTCACACTGCTTTAGTTATCGGCTATATAAGAAATTTACTTGAACTGGAACAATGCCGCTGAGATTAGTTGCCTACTTTAGTTAGCGTTGTTGTCTCTTTGTGCCATACTTCTTTACTGCACCAGAAACGCTCTCCTAGACTGCCACCTATTCCTGTATTCATCATCACCACACATAGTCCAGTGCATCATATAGACATCATCTGCTCTGACTTCTAATCAGTCATGCAGTCCGCGGTTGGACGGACTGGATCATTCGCCGACGAGCGCGCCGCGGAACAGGATTAGCTTCAGAGATCGAAGTCGTCAATGCACTACTTCCTCCGCAATTCCATTCCTCATCCTCCTGCCTCACTTGATACCTCAACCAAGCTACGCCGAGTAGCCCGATCTATTGGAAGAGATAGTGCTATCAAACGCGGGATGTATCAAGGCCCAGCGACTTGCCATGGGACGCTGGCGTATGCCGACAGGGAATCGATAAGAAATTTACCATTTTTCCATTTATGCCCGGGAAATGGTTTTTTATAATGTCCCAAGTATCGCTGAGCCTAACCTGCCACCCCAGGGTGTTCCTGTCTGGGAATGGTCGTATAGGGGGTATCGGAGCCAGAGCAGGGTTATAAGCGACGTCGGTGTGTCTGGATATCAGATCGGGTTCCTAAAACCAATATGTATCAGGCTCGTCGAACTTCCTGGCTGTTATGTTCGCATCTGATACTAAGGCTCACAACGGAAGTATCTTTAATCTGTCAGATGAAAGAATATACATTGCAGTCTGCAGACGAAGTGGTGTTGGCCTCGAATTCCATGCAGCGTTCTCCGCCACATATTGAAATCCTTGACTGGTTACAGATTTTTAGCCCTGGACTTCTCGCGCTGGACCTCTCATTAGATTCAGCGCCACCACTCAATTCTGTTGCGACCGACAATTTTAACTCATAAGTCTATTTGTCTGTTGGTCAAGGATATCCACGAGGGAGACGTCTGATGAGGCAAAAATTCCTGCTGCACTCCCACAAAACGAGAATAAGATACGCGATGTTTGGAATGGACATTAACAGATGCCTCCGATTAGGATCGCGCTGGAGTTCACAAAGGAAAGATATTTCTGGGTGTTAGCAGTATAAGGAAACACATTGAAACAAAACGACAAATCTGGATCCCTCCTGTGCCCATAAAACCGAGACGTCGTCCCATGGGGGAAATATAGAGCGTCGGTATCTAGGGAATCCTCACGCGGATCCGTTACCCCAAATATTATACCCCGTCATAGCTCGCACCCCCACCCTCGAACATTCACGACCCGAAAAAAAGTGAAGGTAAAAAACACTCACCTTGTGTAAACGAACAACGATAGATGCTTTCTTTAGTTTGTCATTCTTCCTCGCGGCAGCTCCGATAGAGAAAACCCTCAGGATTTCTGACATCCGCGATGTATACTGAGATCTGCGAGACGGAAGGTCGTGGAGAATCAGTTCACGGGTTTGCGGAGTGGCGAGAGGTCCAAGACACCTTTGCTTTCCTCATCGCCTTACAAGTCGGACCCATCCACACCTGTCGATCGACTTGTCAATTCGTGCGATGATCATGACCTTAGCACCAATTTCTTTACCAATTCTGACTGATTCCTGCAAGGGTCGGATGAAGAACTCCTGGAATCGTCTCGCCATCGCATCATTGACAATTGTTTTGTTGCCTGGAAACTCTCTTGTTGACTAAGTCGTGGTACTCCAGGAAATCAGTGAGCGAGCCAGTACGCTAGGGAAGCGAAGAAACGCCTATCGTGGTCTCGACCATTGATCAAGAAAGCAGTAGTCTGCCTGAAGCTTTGAATTTCTCCGCACCGGTCTGAGCCAAAGCGGATTTCCTAACCCCAACTGGCCGTTCCTCCAGAATAATGTGAACTGACTACCATTTATCCCTACGATTCGAGCGTCGAATAAAATAGGCATCTCCAGGTGGTGGAAGAAGCTAAGCCGTACGAAACATGTACTCCGTGAATCAACATGTCTGGCACTTGCTTGTCTATGCATGACCAGCTGAACGATCGTTCGGTTGTCTAGCAACGCCGCCACCATCACGTCATCGGATGCCCCAAAACTATAGATTGTCGCACCTTGTTTCGAGTAATGGGTGCTGCGCATCAATATTCTCAATTCCCTCGTGAGAGCACTCAGTTCGGGTAGACGTGTGCGAGCGTGTAACGTCCAGCTACACTGAGGTTCGGTCCTACAACCTCGTAGTGAACGCAGTAAACAATAAATAGAAAAGAAAAAAAAATCATAAAATCCAGAGAAATGGTGGTAGAGACAGGACAACAGCACTAGGACGGACTGGGAACTGATATACCGAGGCGGTCATGGGGACTTATAACGACGGAGACTCCCATCAACGGGAGCTGAGGTAGGTTGCGGGAGGCGAACCACCTAAATATTATCTGCCTAGTGGTCGTACAATAAAATTCTAAATACTCGAGGTCGGGAATAGAGGCCTTAGCGAGACCCACGCACAACCAGGCTTTTACCTCCACACTCGCTTTCAAGTGAATTTAAAGACCATTCAAACGACGACTGGATTTGTAAAAGAGTCAACAGGAATGAAATGAGTGTGTATACATAATCTAAATGCATCTGGGTACACTACACTCGGGTACTACGCAAGTATTTCAATTTCTGATGACACAAGAACACAAGGAAAGTCGAAAATTCGACCGTCGGAAGACAAACATGAGCCATTAATCACAACACAATGCTGCAGAAAGTCAATATTAACCTTATCTGTCCTTCAATCTTCGACCGTCTCGCGTTGGTGGTCATTTGCAAACTGTAAGGTTGTCATGTTCCTCCAGGTCGTGGTTTCTGTCAGACCGCAATTGGCTCTTCGTAGGTTGAAGATCATTCGTGTCCCCTATTATGGTTGAATCAGCTATACTTCTCATTTAGAACAACTGAATGTCCTACTAAAACGCATCCCATGACTTGATGCCATCTGCAGAAGGTGTTAGTTCGCACACTGGCAAAATGGTGCGATGCCTTACACCGTTACAATACCGTAGACATTGTAGTTGTTGTCCCGGAATCGAATTACAAGAACCATTTCCAAACTTGCTAAAGCTGATATCCCAATATGCCATTAGTTTGTAATTAATTAGAGTTGTAAGTCAGAAGAGACGTTTTAATCAGGTGGAATTCTCCACAGACCAAAAATCCTATTAAGCAGAGTGGGTCCTCGCCTTGCGTGATTATGAGAATACCCTCACGGAAAGAAGAGTAGAGTTCCATCGCGGTAGAGACTCCAAAAAGCAGGTGTAAAACGCCGGATGTGCGTTAGTCTAGACCGCAGGGATTCATGTGTTTGGCGAATGTCTCGCAAAGAACGGGACAGTTTGAGCAGTGTGAGAAATACCGAAAGGCCTAGGACGATGTTAGACTTCTGTCTGCTATTATTGGAAAGTGTTTCACAGACTAAGGTTGGCAAGAGTACATGCACTTATATAGTTGTAAGTGAAGGGCAAAAAGGGCAGGGATGAGCCTTACTTGGAACCTATCAGGATAAACGTGAAGGCATAGAATTGCGAATCATCAACGGGGCAGTCATGCAGAGGAGAGGGTCCAAAAGGGGCGTTGAGAACTAAGATGTCGTTTCCGATGGTGACAACGGTAGCAACCTGGAAGAGGCCAATGAATCCCGACGCAAAAAGTGTGAATAACCTACGCACTGTAAATTCAACTGGTGCAGTCTTCAAGCTGAGTGACACTTGTTGCAAAGAAAAATGACGTACCAAATGTACAAAACCATAATATGAAAGTCACTGAGTACAATAGCTCAACAGGAGGGATTTCTGAACAGAAACCAAAAGCACCTTTGCGACTGAAGCCCCACAGCGCACACAACCTAAGAAGTAGGACTATTCTGAAGGCAATCATTGACGAATTGGCACTGGGAAAGGTCATCCTTAGTTAAATGATCTAGAAATTGAATAACGAACATTGTCATTATGAGGTAGAGGACGGAACATCTGAGGAATATAGAGAATAATTAGAGTATGAGTCAGCAAAGATCGTTACAATCCACGTCGTTAGCTTGGAAACTGGCCTCACGTCTGGTGCGATAAAGTAGGAGGTCAGTGACAGCCATATTCAGTTCGACGTGAACGCACTCACTGGCATTGGGATGTTAGTTGTCTGTGCCACTAAGGACGTGAATTAGTGGAAATGGTATGTATGTGCAGATATGGTAGCTGTATTTACACCAGAGCGCAATTCTGAACGCGAGTTAGTTCAAATCCCGGTGGTAAATTTCTGACTTACATAACATATAAAAATGTCCCAGCCTGAATTTGTAGACAGAGAGCCTTCATGGTCCACCTAGAATTGCTGAACGATTGGGATCAGCTTTGAGCGCAGACTATGAGAATGATATCAATGTTACCGATAAAGATGGACTACTTCCGGGAGTTCTAGAAGCAAATCATAAGAAATAAGTGTCAGCGCAGCCGCTAGGGCAGATTCAGTGAGCGACGATATTCGAAATCGAGGGGTGAAGCTGCTTACTATAACTCCAGGATGCCTTCAAAGCATAAGAGAAATCTTGTTCAACCCAGTCTGCCATAATTTCTGTTTAGTCGGCCAAGGCAATGAGTTCGGAATGAGTTTAGAAGTACTGGGAGTGTTGAGCGTGACCAATTCACCCGAGCCCATTTATCTCATTTCAGCTTTAACTGACAGCACATTATTGGTGACAATCACACAGATGGAATGATGCCGCACAAATTAGTGCCTCTTTTAGTGGGCGGTGTTGTCTCTTCATACTATACTTCTATACTTCATGCGAAACACTCTCAGACCGGCAGCTATTCCTGTACCCGCGGTCACCATAGTCCAACAGATCAGAGGTATCATCGCTTCTGCCTTCTAATTGACGGCGAACCTCGGATTGGTATCCGCGGACGAGCATATCATATAGCAGCATTTCGCTTCACCCACCCGAAGCCGTTAATGCACTACTTCCTCAACTATTCCGTTCCTCACCATACTACCTCACTTGATACTTCATACGAGGTATGTCGAGTGACCTGATTTATCGGTCAAGGTGGTAAAGTCGAGGACTGGAAAGAGAATACTTGTCAAACACGCAGTATAACAACGTCCAGCAGCCTGTCATGTTGGGCTTTGATTTTCTTGATTGTCGCCGAAAGATATATATGGTGCATGATGCTCGTGTTCAATGCGTATATCTTGGGGACCTACGAGACGGAGTACGCCGTGTTTACATATGCAATTCCAGACAAATCATCATTCAATGTCTACCACTCAACTCGATTGCGATAAATCGGCAATCCCGAATTGTGAGTCTGCTTGTCTGTTGATCAGGGGCATTTACGAGGGAGACGCCCAACGGGGTGAATTTGAGCCTCTTCCCTGAACGAGGACATGGTACGAAGTGCTTGGAATGGGATTAAAAGGGTGCCTCCAAGTAGAATCGCGCTGGAGTTCAGAGGAAGGATATTTCTGGATATTAGTAATATAACGAAAGCATTGAGACAAACAACAAATCTGGATCCCTCCCGTGCCCGTAGAATCAGGATGTCCCGTAGGGAGATATAATAACGTCAGTGTCCAGGGAATTCTTGTACAGATCCACTCCTGCAAATGTTATACCCCGTCATAGCTCGCACCCCCAGCCTCGAACATCCAATCAACACACGGCCCGAAAACGCGAGGGTAAAAAGTGCCCACCTTGCGCAAACGAATGACGATGGGTTCTTCCTTCAAATCATCTCTCTCCCTTGCAGCAACTTCAATAGAGAAAACCCTCAAGACTTCTTTGACATCTGCTGTGTGTACGGAGATCTACGAGAAGGAAAGATCGTGGAGGATCAGATCATGAGGTCGCGGAGAGGAAGGTGGGATCAAGAAGTCAAGACACACCTTTGCTTTCCTCATCACCTTACAGGTCGGACCTATCCACACCTGTCGGTCGGTGTGTCAATTTACATCCATGCGAGAGCAGTCAAGGGTCACCAGGCAATAGGGATCGCCAGTGCCATCGCAGTGCCGCCGTATGTCAACGAAAGCACCATCAAAAGAAAATCACGGAGTTCAAGCAACCGGAAGGCACCGACGGCCGACGGAAAGGAGTTCGAACGGGGTCAAGGAGAGGGATCAACTAAAGTCTTCCTGATCGATGGCAAGGAATGACGGACCACAAGGACAAACTTTTCTCTGATAGACTCCTTGTCGTTGGAGTATTTGACTCTTACATACGCGAAAGAAGCCTTGGAATCATCGAGGTTCTCCTTGAGCTCGGAGAGACCGCCAGAGCCAGTGCTCGTGAGCTTCAGCTTGTCGGAACGATCAGATTCGTAGTCAAGTAGCAACCAGTTGGTCTCGTTCTTGTCATCGCGGACGTTTCCATACGCTGGGAGAGAAAATAAGCTTCTGATAGGTGAAAGGGAGGTAGGACTAACCCTCGGCAATAGCTGGGTCTGACACGTCTGCCATGGTAGAAACTATATAGGTTTAAGTTGGATAGGGGTGGTCACTTCAACACTTCAATTCTATCTGATCACCGGCAATTGCCGCGTCATCCTGAACGCAATATTTTCGAAATTTCCCCTGGATCCGTATCCAATGGCGTCGCGTGCCCTGCCGTCTATACGCGCCCTCCGCCGCTTCTCTACACAACCGACGTCCCCAGCAACTGTCTCTGTCGAAGCTCGTCGTAAATGGGGTCTTGGCGGCTTACCATCCCCGCGCTCTATCCTTAACGATGATTCCATCCCAGTCGACCTCTCCGAAGACGATGACATCGTCAACGGTTCACGACCAAACACGCCGCCTCTTCACCTCCGCCGTCCACCTACATCGCCCACTCCAGCCGAATGGAAAGCCCACCGCCACGCTATCAAACGCACATTTCCAGATGGCTGGTCACCACCTCGGAAACTCTCGAGGGAGGCTATGGACGGACTGCGCGAGCTGCACAAATTGGATCCTGAAAAGTTTTCGACACCTGTACTAGCGGAGCGTTTTAGAATTAGTCCGGAGGCTGTGAGGAGGGTCCTGAAGAGCAAGTGGGAGCCCTCGCCGGAGAGAAGAGCGCAGTGGGCTATGAAGCAGCGTAAGTTGAGGGACGAGAGGATCGAGCACAGAAGGCAGACAAGGTTGAAGGAGAGGGAGGAGGTGGAAGAAATTTTGCTTGCGAAACAATTCAGTGGTGGTTTATCGCTCAAGGGTTGAAGCTCTTGAAGTTTTACTACCCCGTGTGTATACCTACCTACTTAATACTTATTCACCCCTTCCTCAACATGCTTTTGTCATCACATACACGGATAGCTACACTCGCCATTGTACCATATCTTATTTACTTACAACATTTGCTATCTAACACTACTATGTAATCGTCCAGCTACAACTACTTTTACGTTAGGCGAATAAGGATAGGGGATAAATAACACCGAATCCTAAACCATGTGGCATAAATGAACATGAAATGAACTGCGGAGGAGGAGAAAGCGAACAGAAAGAGTACAGCAAAAGGCAAAGTCAAGCTAAGAGTGAAGCGGACAATGAAAAACAGGCGCGTCTAGCGCACCAAACACAGTCCGGGTACAACATGTCACATCGAAAATAAAATAAAAAAGAGCGCAACCACGGTCAAAAATCCAATGAAGAAAAAGTCGGGGGCAGAAGCGCGAAAGTGACCAACGTCAAACGAAGTATTCACAACAAAGCGCTGTCCTTCCTTTCGAAGCCCAAGTAAAACGAACCTTTCGGTGGCCTGCACAACAAGATATCATTCCAGTTCGGCCTGGGCAAATCGTCCATATGCTTTCCGTTCTTATCCACGATATTCAGATCAAACCCGAGCACGAACATCGAGAGGAGAAGCTTAAGCTCAACCTTTGCAAGACGCGTACCCAGACAGGCACTCTTCCCTATAGACGGCCCGAACTTCAGCCTCAAATCCACTGGTCATAGCAAACAAAGAACTCACCTGCACCCCAACCAATGTAACCAAAGGGTATCTCCTTCTCCGCCTTATGTTTCTTTTCCTCGCCAGACTCGTCCAACCACCTCCCCGGATCGAACTTCCACGCATCTCCATAAATACTTTCATCCAGATGTATGTCGGAGAAGGGATACACCACATATGCCCCACTCGGCACCAACTTTCCATCAATATAGAACTCTGGCCCAACGTTCCTCCTCATCGCTGTGTGCGGTTGCGCGACCCGCAACGTTTCTTTGATCAAAGCATCGAGGATAGGCGTAGATGACTCCCAAATTTCAAGTGGAATTTGTTTAAGAGTCTGCGAAATGCTATGGAGTTGTGTCGGCGCAGGTGCAGGCGCAGACGACGATTGTGGAAGTCCCGACAGATTTTGAGCGTCCAGATTCATAGTAGGTTGTGCGACCGGTACCGGCCCCGGCTTCGTACCAGCGGTAATCGCATCCTTCCTCCTCCGCCCGCTGAGACCCAATCCTTGAAGGCTCGCTGGTCCAGTGGTAACCCTACCCTCTTCCATCTTCTCAATTTCACACCTTTCGCTATCGCTATCGGGAAACCCAACACGAACAGCACCCTCGTATTTCTCCTTCAAATTGCTTCCAGATCGCAGCAGCTCCACAGTCGAGTCCTGATCTAGGTCCACATCCGACCCGGAATTACATCGCTTGCGTTTATGCGAGTTATGTGAGGTAGTGGATGAATGTGAGTCCCTTCTTCCTGGTGTTGATGGTGATGTCCAGGGTGGTAGTGGGAATACAGAGGAGGATAACAGGGACGGAGAAAGAGGAGAAGTTGGGGCCCGTGTGGCTGGAGAAGAACACGATGTGACAGGGACGATTGTGGGGGGCTTGATGGTGGCTGACCGGGTAATGGAGGCAGAGAGGTGAGACGCCACTTGAGACGAAGGACGAAGAGGGGGCCAAGTATGAGCGCGAGAAGGCTGGCTTGAGGATGCAGAGGTTCGGAATGACGGTGCGGGCGCCGAAGCGGGCGCAGACGCAGATGCAGGACCGGAAAACCTCACGTCCGTGTGCGTCGCGACGATCTCTTCGACCTCAGCCCTAGCCTTCCTTGCCCATTCTGGATGACTCGCCAGGAACGTCACTAGCCAAGATCCTGCAGAGCAAAATATATCAGTCCACCATGACGGAGACAAAAACTTAACCGAATACAGCCAAGAAAAAGAAAGTGCAGGAAAAGAAGACAAGAAAGAGAAGAAGGCTCCGCCAGTCGGGCGCACATGGACACCGACAGAAGGCATCTGGCACCGCCAGTGTAATGCTCCATTAGAACGTCACCTCGCCACCGACCCTGTCGCTTCTGGGAACCTTCGGAAGTTAAAACCACAAATTTCGGTTCTAAAAAGGCGCTATTCCAAAAAAGATCAAGCGCCATCTCCCCACCCATCAGGATCTCATTTCCAGAATCCCGAATACCGAGTCCCGAGTCTCGTTCCCCATATTGCCGCTGTGGGAAACAAGGAACCAGGGGAGGAACTTATTTGTTATTGGCATAGCGAGGCACCGACGACTCCGATCAACAAAACAAAGAACAGGGGGAGATAAAGGGGACGAGGGAAGTGAGGACAATGGAGGCGCAGGCGGGAGGTGCGGAACGGATATCGCAAGACAAAGAAAAAACGAGGAGAACAGAAATGAAAGACTTACCTGATGTGCCCGTCGCCCGCGCTCCAGCAATCAATAGACCCATGATAAACTGTAAGGTCGAAAGGGGTTAATCATCCTGACACACCAAGCAAGCACTCTTGACGTCAAAAAACGCGCGCAGCGCACGCCAGAGCCACGACACAGTCGAGCAATAATTAAGAAACGTCACTCACACCAACGACAGCGATCGTATCATCTCCCGTATCCAACAATAGCTGCATCGTGTCTTGCGGCTTTTCGCCCTCCCCAATCTTCGTCAACAGCTCCTGTCGCTGCTTAACGGCCTTCACAAGAATATCATAGATCTCCTTGGTTGACCACAGCTTGCTCACCATCGTCCAGGATGGGAGCCATGGCAATAAAATAGTAGCGGGCGTAGTCCCCGAGTCGAGTTTATCGTACAATTTCTTGATACGTGAGACGAGCTCCAGGTCGTCGGCAATTTCCCCGCAGGATAGCGCACGCATTGTCGTTTGGAAGGTGAGCTGTATTCAATACCGTCCGGTTGACATCGCAGGAAACCGAAGATTAGTCGGTGGGGTGCATTTCGGAGCAGGAGAAATTGACGGTAAAACCCAGGGAGCCGGTAGCGACAGAACACGCCAATGGGGGATTGCCGTTAGACCAGTGAGATAGCCCCGGTAGAGAAAAGAATCAAAATAGACGTAGGAGGGCCATGATCATCAGATTGAAGCCCAATCATTAAAACAACGTGGTCGAAACGAAAAGCCCGTTGTTTTGATTCAATTCAAGGCCGAGGACAAACCCGTTCAAGGTTGGCATAAGGCGCGCAGTGAGTCAGAGAACGTGGCTTTCGTCAGAAGATGCGAAGCTGATGTCGTAGATAAAAATACCGACCTCGTATATTTTTTCAAACGGGTCGAATTTCCCGGATGAGCCCCATCTCTCCATCACCCTCCGAGAATCTTCCAATAAGTGAGGAAGTACTAGAAACACAAAAAAGATGATAAGGTCAGCAGTTCGACCATACAGCACAGAATGGTCGAATAAATAACGAGTGAAAGCATGAAAGGTTACCGTCGGGGAGTGGATTCGGCTTGATTGCGCTGAAGCTCCCCGAGGTAATAATCATAGGGCTCAAGAATAGTGGAAATGGGGTATAAAAGTCACAAGGAAAGAAAGGCGGGTAAACCGTATGAGAAAGAATGGACTCACAAGTGCTCAGGTGTCCACCCCGCTGAGCGGCGACTACTCGCTTGTGAATCGCAGCAATACGCCGAGTCTGCAGATCTGTCGTAACTCCGCTCACGTTGGGAATCTGTCATGTCAGTACAAGGAACAGATTTCGTATCAGCGTTGACAAGATGTCCCGGTAGTGCGAAACAGTGCGAGAAAAGATAGGGATACTTACGGCGCCGGACAAAATCCTAAACCCCTCTGTCAAATCCAGACCCTTGGCCCCAAAGAACGCCTGTCGACCGCTCTCCCCGGAAACCACAATCACCGTATTCTATTTGAATCACCAGCAATGATGGAAAGCGACAGAGGATGTTACACGCGATTGACACAGAACAGACAGGCGATAGAGTCGGGAGGGAATCGTGCGTTGCCGATGCAACCGCAACCCAGAGACGACCACACCGAACACACACCGTCCGCCACCATGGCATGCACAAAAAATAGAAATAACCGCGCAATTAGCACAGCAACAAGAAAAGAAACAGAACGGTCAGCAAACGCCACGGAGTGAAGCGAAAGAGACTCACCCTCAAAAGCTTGAATTGAAATACACTCTGCCCGGTGGCCTGAATTCCCCAGTTGAGGAAGTCGTACCTCCTGCGATAGAATGGGATTATGTGAGAGAGTGATAGTCCAGGCAGAGACATTGGGGCATCTGCAGCATCTTTCTGGAAGGCGGATGTAATGAGGATGATCGAGAGGAATGTTATTACGGCCACTGTGAACTGTGTCGCAAAACCCGCGGAAAGGAACGCAGTTGCAGCAGCTTGCAGTCCAATGGCGTACGGCATGGCCGCCAGTAACTTGCATGCAAAGTAGCTCGAGTGAGTTATACGCTTCACACAAGGAGTATCAAGAGGAAGAGGTGTTAAAAGGTGATCTAAGAGCTTGAGGGTTGGACGTCAACAGGCGTGAAACTGAGAAGAAAGTAAATATACATACGTGGGTACGAGGAGAGCAGTGATTTAGAGAGACGTCCTAAGGAAGTGGGGGTAGAAAGGTCGGAAGTGAAGAGGATGATATACAGTGAGGACCAGCCAAGGAACGGGTCGGCAAAGGAACAAGGTGTAGACTTGAAAGGCATTTTATAGCCCTGCGCATCGAGCGACCGGAGGAAAGGAAATCAAAGTGTCAGCAGTGACCGGTAAAACTCTCATTTCGGTCATGCACCCTGGTGGACGGAAGCGGAACAAAATCGGGAAGGAGGGGGAGGATCTGAAGGGATGGCAGTGAAGTGAAGCATTACAGGAGTGACAGACGCTCAACGTTGTCTTCTTGCTGTGGCTCTGTGACCCCCCTTATCATCAAGAGGTCGGTCCCGAGATGAAGGTCACTATGAAGCTCTCACCCGTCCAACACGTGGTGTATGCCGCTTGTCATCCCACCTGCCACCCATCCACCCCGCCGCTTCCTGTGCAACATCTATTCTTCTACAGCGTTTCACGTCCACTAACCTTTTTTCAAAACCTCCCGCGACCTCGCTCCATGCCGTTAACTCTTTCTCTTCTTCTCTTGCCGGCGATTCCGTGTTCTTAGCACGGCATTAAGTCATATGGCCAGCCCCAGGACTACAGCAGTCACAGCTTGCTCATGATTTCATCATGAGAGCTTCATCACACCACCACAGGGGGCATCACACGTCCCCCCGTCCTGTTCCAATGGACTCATCGATCCCACGTTGTGACGGACCCTGGTGGTGTGAACCATCGCTTCGCTTTTCTCGTAGAACGCTCATGGTGTCAAAATTTCGTCCAGAATAGATCTGAAGAGGCGGAGCCCGGTGCTTGGGAGGACCCCAAACAGGGCACGGTATGATCAATTGATCTATCGTCGATCTCCCTCCAAACCACTTCCGCCTAACCATATCCAGTAATTTACCAATAACTCTATCCATTCTCGTACACCACTCTATTCCAACGTTAATTGCCTTGTTTCCCGTCACTGAGGATACTGTACGTTTGTACAGCGGAAGTCGTCATTCGGGCGGTTCTACAGGAAACAGCCGTGCAGGTCACACTTCGGCACCCAGGCTTCGGGCATCTGGATATCAATCACTGTCAGACGGCTTACACTATACCGCCAGGGAAGCACATGTACTCTCGGTACTCGCCCATGGTTCTGATTTCTGCCACATCAAAGAACAAGTCCTCTATGTTATTTTATTTTAGGAGGGGCCTAATGCACGTGCAATCACGTCCTACAAAGCTCCGGTGCCGATAAGCGGTGTGCGAATGCGATAACAATACTTCGGTAATGGGCGAGTGCCGCCAAAATGACACAGATGTGGAAAATCTGGTGTGATGCGAAGAAGTAATCGAATTTTCCTGGTGCCAGCCGCTCCGGAATTCGATTCGCGCTTTTTTGGTGTATGGTGAGCGACGACGGTAACAAATACAGAGGCGAGGGAGTAATTGACGTTAATGAAATGTCCATTGAAACGGAACGTCCACGTCCAAGACAACACGACACGGGACGGCATAAAGGCGTTCATGTCGGAAATGGGGTGAAGTTAAACTTAGAATTGGATGACTTACTATAGTAACGCGCCTGCGATATACAACGCCGCAGACGTCAACAGCCATCCCAATCCCATGTCCGCGAGTAGCTCGTGAATTCCATGCGTTGCGATGAGGTGCGACACAGGCACCACTCCAGAAAGGCCTAAGCCAATGAAGACGGAGGTTCGGGCTCCTCGATGCGTCGGTTTCGAGTATTCTGGATTCAGCACAATGTACGCAGCTCCTAAGTTCCGCGACACGCGCCGATCACGATGTTAAACGACCGATGCAGATCCCTAAATTAGACTCACCGAGACCCGCAAGAGAAATCCCTGCGAGATAGAAGGCTGTCAAATGGGCATGACAGAAGAAGCCGTAGTATATCGCGGGATAAAATGACCCCACTGTAAGGATGATTATTCCAGAGTAGTCGTAAGCATGGCAACGGGTGGCAACCTTAATTCACAAGGAATAAGTAGAAAAAACGCGGCTAGCATGCTAACATGCATACCTTTTCCGAATGGCAAACTGAAGCATGATACAGCGCACTGGCAAATAAACACATGGCTGCAGACGACAAAAAAATGAGGAAGACAGCGGAGTCGTGCCAGGTGGCGACCGAAGTGAAGGGCTTGATGTAAGAGCCGTAGAATGTGGCACAGAAATAGACAAAAAGGGCTGCGCCCCACAGGTGGGTGTGAATATTGACTGCGACGTCGAGAAAGGCATTCAATGTGTGGGAGCGGACTCAGGTATGAAAACCGTTACTTGTCTCGTTATGCAAATCTGCAATGGTAAGCGGAACAAAGGTCAAACACGGAAGTGGAGCTGGAAGTAGTAAAGACACTCATACATGCATACACAGATTTCAGGCAGCCTCTCCAATGATATTGCACCCTTGGTACGGGTCAGTGTGGCTTGCAGTTCCGTTTTGACTAGCTACGCTGGGACGTACCGCCTGTACCCATTCACGATGAACTCGTTGTCCTTCTGCCATTCCTCTAGCTCGTTCCAAGAAAGAGTATGAGACCGAGGTGCCCGTCCCCGTTTCTCGTGCAGTTGTGCTGATTTGAGGGCATTTCGGTGACGAAGGGAATGTATACTGGCTCCGGTCATGTTCCGGGAGAGATCTAAGGTCCGTAGAAGGATATATTATTGTCCTCCACTGGATCTGTGAGTGGGCGATTTTATCCCGTTTTTTGGTAAATGGAAGGCTGTTGAGAACGAGGTTGCGGTGATAGTATCAAAAATATTCGCCTCGCGCGTGACATCAGACTCACGGCCCGTGA
Organism: Podaxis sp. AQ799166; assembly: GCA_018524765.1. Lineage (NCBI taxonomy): Eukaryota > Fungi > Basidiomycota > Agaricomycetes > Agaricales > Agaricaceae > Podaxis > Podaxis sp. AQ799166. Next base: position 45,175 of record JAEUWQ010000140.1, on the reverse strand, counting down.
TGGCCGTCAACAACACACGAGTCCGTTCGAAGTGTAGCGCTCATCCTCTATGATCATACCCCAGACCTGTTGTGAACTCCGGCTGAATAGGCCAACACGCAGGCGTTGTATGTGACGCGTATCATCCCATGTGCTCTGCGCATGCTGCGCAACGTATCTATAGTATTGGCCTGGGCACAGGGAATGTTCTGAACACAGCGTTCCGGAACCGAGACCTTGTATAGACTCCGCGCATTGAACTCTTCTCGGCCATACGCTGTATAGTCAATTCTTTTTTCAGGACGTTTGAACCTTCTTTGGTCTTCGTCGTTCATAACTTCTCCGAAGCTACCCACAAACATCAATGTGCCTTGGTGGCACCGATCTGAAGAACTAGAGCTTTCATATACATGCCGCAGTTGGTAATAATCACCCAGCGATTTGCAGGAAGGACCCCAATAGTTTATGCCTCGCACTCCGAAAGGGTCGCAAATCGTCCCTCTTGTTCGTCTGCGGCCCCAACGTGTGTTGTGGTGTTTATAGACTTACGATAGCGAGTCTAGACGGGAATCCTCCTTTTCTCTCCAAGGCTCCTCCCGGTGACGGGGTCGACTAGGTCATTATTCTTCATCTGGTTCCAACCATACCGCTGGGTAGCTTGTGAAAATGGACTTGGAAAGAGAGATAACAACCGCAAAAGAGAGGTACGTGCCAACTTATCCAAAGTTATCCATGATCCAACTGTGACGTTTGCCTCTCCAAAACTTCTACGTCACCGCTGGTAATCCAGAATATAACGATACCAACCGGCTTTTAGACTCAATCCCATTGCACTGATACTTGGAACGGCCAACAGCACATCACTGGACGTAATCCTACCATTCTCGACTTCCCCGCCTACCCTATATTATGTCTTCAGATTCGGGAAACAATCTCTCAAAATTAGACGAGCAGATCATAAACGAGGCCGAGCAGAACCTGAATTCGCGTCCCATGGTGCAAGGAGACGTACGCAAAGGTGCTGGTCGTCCTGAGCAAAGCTCCACAGGTGAGTCCGTCGAAGCCGCCCTTACGGTCTTTCGTTTATTTCTATGCATTGAATCAATTGTGACTGGAATTTTTGCGCCCCAGCTCGCGAATCTGGTGTTGACGCAAATGCTACTAAGCACTTTGAAGGTGCGAGCGTGCGCATTGGTAAAGCAGCCACGGGTGGTGGCGGCGGGCAGATTATTCCGGAGAGTGAAGGCGGTGACAAGTTGCCCGGAAAGCATGGCGGAAGGGTCACTGTTGCTGATGATTTTGAAGGGCCTGGTGGTCCGGAGGATAAGGCTCGGGAGTGATAGTTGTTTGACGGCGCAGAATCGCATGTATCTGTCCTGACAGTTTGTACTACAACTTAATATTAATTGTGGAGCATATTAATGGCTGACCCGCTCAACATTTTGGAGCAAGCCTAATTGAAGCATTTGTATTTATCAGAGTCCCCCAATGGTAAGCCCGCTTGGCTTAGGGGTAAAGCGTGCCACTCGTATTCTAAATACGGAATGGTAAGATCAGTCGTTCGAATCGGCTAGTGGGCAGGTTAAGCTCGATGCTTAAATTTTTTGAACGTGTTGCTGCAACCGAACAATGATGTACCTCTATGAACGCCTCATGTTTCGTCTGTTTTCTACAAGATTATGTTACACGTTACAAGTACAAAAAATACACGACGAAACATGAACTACGAAATGAACACCTTTCGGAGCTCAGAAAATGTACACGGAATTCCCGTTCGAGGACAAGTAACGACGTTGTTATTTTTCGCCGCCATTTCTTGCATCGCCTATCCAATTGCTTCAATTAGCATCCACCAAGAAACCCTTTAGTGAAACAGGGAACCCACCTCCAACGAATACACATTCCCGTTCGGGAACGCCATTGGCATGTTATCCTCATCCATAATCTTCCCAGTAATTCTGCACACGATCGTCGAATTGGCGTGATGACTGAATGGTACTTCCTCTGCCAATTTGCCGAGGCCGAGAGGCTGTTGTCCCGGAGACGTAGGTGATACAGATCCTCCCACTGAAGCCGAGCCTGAAACTGACGTCGATGTCGACGTAGTGGAGGGCTGCGAACTGTGGTCGGCGGTGTCATTACTGGACCCTATTGTTGACGCGCTGCTCATGGTGACGTCTTTGTTATTTGCTGCGTTTAGAGCTGCTGACTCGCCGTCACATACGGGGCAGTCGACGTTCTTGGTGTGGGTGTCGTAACACGCTGGTAATTTGAGAGAGGCCAGACCTGCGTAGAGTGCAAGGTGGAGCAGAGGTTCATTTGGGAGCGTGTTGAGGTTGTAAATAGCGAGGCGGAACGACCGGATGAGGTTTGACCAGCGGGAGTAATCATACAAACGCTGTAAAGATGAATATCAACCCGATTATTCGGTTTGCAGAGAGGAGTCGGACGGACCTTGTATGGGCCACAGGTCGTCGTGGGAGGAAAGGCGAGCAGTGCAGAGACACGTTTAATTTCTTCGAAATGCGTTTCTTGCCATTGAACCAGGTGCCTCTTGGCATAAGAGATGGCCTCCTGGTTTCTCCGTTGTCGTGCGAGTTCTATGAACTCCTGTAGACGCAGCTCGAATTCTAGAGTACTCTGTCGCAACCCTTCGGTCAGAAAAACAGCAGGCCGAGCCTTTGGTGTATCACATACCTTAATTCTCCGAAGCGCCGCTTTGTTTTCACTGCACCATGCGAGTGCCTCCGTGCAACTGTGCTGTGCGAGTGCGTCTTCGATCCGTTTGATATCGGAGAACAAGTCAATGTCAACCAGGGTCTGTCAGAGTGGAAACCTAAGTCAGTAACCTAAAACTCTTCGCCGTGTCAAAAACTACCGAAGAGAAACACAGCTCGTACCTCAATATCCTTGTCTCTTGCTATACGCTTCGCCGTCCGCTCCTTACCATTCCTTAGGGTCCAATCGACGAGCCACCGATCCAACCGGGTGTCTGCCCAGCGAGAGAACTCTGGGTCGGTGGTGCTTTGAATGGACTCAATCGTGGCAAGGTGATTCACTCGTTCCCGCATCACATCCAAAGTGGGCTTGCCTGCATTTTCGTTCAGATCTGAGAGCTGACGTTTCACATTGCATTTATGAAGGCGTAGGAGTAGGTGAGGTGATTATGAGTGAATGGAGTATGCAAAGTGGTACGACAAACCTTGCGTTTCAAGGACTCGACCCGGCCTATCATCCCTTCGATGGACTTAAGCGCATCCTCCCCACTCAACGTGCCCGCTTTTGCTCGATTCGCAAGGTCATTGGATACATTTTGGAGCGGTCCGAATTCCTTTTCAACGTTTCTTTGTGACGTACGGAACACCTTGCGGTAGTTTTCATAGGGGACCTATTCAGATAAGTAGCAGAGTCAAGTTGTATGAGTGAATTGGTTGAATTGTGCGAAACCAGACCACGTAAGAAGGGCGTACGCGGACGAAAGGCTGTTCTAGAAGTAGAATACCATCGACGTTGAGCTTGTTACTCGCCATACAGAAGATGGAAAGTGTTTGGATGACCTGGGGTATAAGCTTTGGACAAGTGCTGTCGGGTGTCACTGGCTGGCGCGGACGGGCGCCCGGCCACGGGCCGAGCACAGCCGGCGGGAAATCAGGGGTGCCTGCGCACTTGCATCTTGACTCAACTGGTTCTACTCCTATTCTCCTCGCGTTTCACACCACATCGAAAGATATATACACCCTGTCACTTACTCGCCTAGGGAAACTGAGACACCTGTTAGGAGCACCCAACATGAACGAAACCTCCAATTCAAAAGAACCGGGACATCGAACACCTCTTCATCACCTTCGGCGCAGGCAAATTTGGAGCTTTTCGTGTAACCTTGGAACTCAGGGAGATGTTCATGAATACATACGAGGCAAGACAGGAGCTCCTTTCGGGACCGTAAGTTCAACCCTTGGCACCAACGCAATACAGTCCGGAGTCTCAAGTGGTTTGGATCGCGTTACACCACTTTAATAGCGTAAGTGGCAAGTCTGCAGTGAATTACAAGCTCGGTACCGCTAAAGATGCACGCCGAGATTTACGGAACGGTGGCTTTTAGGATAATGTCTGTTGATGTTACGGACCGTGCCCTTGGCTAATGACGTTTAAAACCTTGTCAATCCCGTATAAGGGCGCAAGGTGTCCGAAAGGAAAGGATCTAGTATGAGTAACGGATCGTTTTGGAGCACAAAAGCACACTACATTCACAGCTACCGCTTATAGCCTCGTCCAGGAAAATCGGAGTCGCAGGTACCGCAGGGTACTACTTTTGCCAGGTAGAGTAGCGCCAAGTGCGTAAGGCTGACTTGGACTGACAAGAATCTATTAACCATGAATAGCGTTGTGTGCTTCGTATGAGGAAACATCCGAAGAACTTGATAAGTATTGCTGGCCAGGAAGATCGGATTGTTGGCGAGGGCGAGGCAGGACAGGGGTGGCACAGGTAGATCTGAGACTACGGTGAACTCAAGCTTGGCCATGCGCTGGGGAGCAACAAGATCCTGAGCCCAGTACCTAGGAAGCTCAACGCGATGGGAGTTAGGACCTACTTCGGGAAAAAATATCTGATCGTTCATGACATTACAAATTATAATAACCAAATTTATAATAACAAATAACACTGGTCTTGCGGTTTCAGCTTGAATCAGTTTATCAACTCTTCATCAGTAACTTCTGTCATCGAACCCCCATCGTTATGCCAGCCAACTCGACCGTTAAACTCAACACAGGCGCCGAAATGCCAGTCGTGGGTCTAGGTATGCATATAGTCACCTAAATCACCTCAGATAATCTTATCTAGCGACTCACTGTCCCCTCCTGATAAATAGGAACCTGGAAATCCAAACTCGGTGCTGTCGAGGGCGCTGTTTCCCATGCCTTGAAACATGGCTATAGGCTCATCGACACCGCGGCTGCTTATGACAACGAGGCCGAGGTCGGCAAAGGCATCAAAGACTCGGGCGTTCCTCGTGACGAGATTTTTCTCACTACCAAACTAAACAACTGCGACCACAAGGATGTTGAGGGCGCCTTGAACAGGAGCTTGGAGAAGCTTGGTACAGACTATCTTGACCTGTGTACGCGCTCCTTCAGCGCTCCATCATTCATACGCATTCGCCCAGAACCTGACGCACCTCCATAGGGTTGATGCATTGGCCTGCGCCCATGAATGAAGATTGCTCCAAGGCAGACCGGTCTGTACGTTAAAAATAGACTTACGCCAATTTCCTTATACGACCTAACACACAACCATAGATTGATTGGCTTGACACTTGGAAGAAGATGGTCGACCTCTACAAGGCCAATCCCAAGAAGCTTCGCGCTATCGGTGGGTACCCAGAGACTAGTGCCTAGAAAATGGACTCACCCTAATTTATTCTTGAACCAGGTGTCTCTAACTTTTCCGTCGCCTTTTTGACTCGACTCTTAACGAACTCCGATACCGTCCCGGCTGTCAACCAGGTTGAGCTTCATCCGCAAGTATCTCTTAATTCACTAAAGATGTGCATATATGCTAACATTTTCCGTAGCTCTTGTCCTCAAGAAGAGCTCGTCAACTTTTGCCGTAGCAAGGGAATTGCCGTGACCGCTTACTCCCCCCTTGGATCTGATAACTCGCCCTTACTCAATAACCCCGTTGTCACGAAACTCGCTGGAAAATACAATGTCCAACCTGCAAACATTCTTATCTCACTTCAAGCAAACAGGGAAGGCGTCAATGGTCAGTATTTAATTTGCTCGTTGTCTGCACATCCTCATGTCCGTCGTAGTCCTCCCTAAATCTGTCACACCTGCACGTATTGAATGTGAGATACATACTATTGAGTAGCGGTTTTTTGCTGACAATCTCCATCCCTCCAGCCAACTTCAAGGTTATTGACCTCACAGCAGAGGAAATTGCCGAGCTGCAGGCTATTGACAAAGATAATCATTTCCGTGCTTGCCACCCATCTTGGACTGGTTGGGGAAGTCTTGGCTTCCCTGATTGCTTGGATGCAGACAAAGCAGCTTCCTAATTATGCGAGTAGCAAGTATCGTCCCTCACAGGACGTCCATACAGTTAAATCCCACCCGCCCCTTTCTACGTTAATGTGGCCGGCATCTTGCCTGGTCGAGGTGGTAGGATAAGTTTAAATACGAGTTATTTTTAAAAGTCTTTCCTCTCGATCCGCACCGCCATGCCAGTTTCGTCTATAACTGCGGTTGAAGCCCTCCCCGCTAAAATGCTCTTAGAAATCTTCGGACAGTGGGATAGGACCGATCCAGGGGAGACTAAGGCACTTCAAAGTTCCTCTCTTGTATGTACTCCAGGACGGAAGCCCGCACAAAGCGTGTTATTTCATACCGTTTACATCCCGAACCCAGCACGGAAACTCAAGTTGCAAACAATTGGAGAGATAACAGACGGCCTGCATTCCCTTATCATAAACCATGTTGCAACACTCTTAATCCGTTCATGATTTCCAGATTCTATCTTGTACCGTCCAGGATTGGCCAGATTCCTTCACCGGCTTCGGAAAGCGCGAAAACTGTTTGGAATCTGACTCTGGCTTCGAGCATTTTGTGCACGATTGAGTACGAGAACCACTTCAGGCCTTTCTCTATGTTTTTCGCCTACCGTCGTTCATGAACTTGGAGATAATGGCGGACGACTTCCCTCTACCTTTGCCTGCTTGTTGCGCAGATATTCCGGACGTGATGTAGGAACCTTGGCCGGAGCTGGAAACCCAATTTATTGAACACGCCAGGAACGGAGAGTTGGCTCGAAGCGGAAGTTTTGATGACTCGCTGGTACTTATGACCGGCAAAGCTATAGCTCCATGTAACTCGCAAATCTAGAATTCTCAGTGGCTGATCAACAGCTGCTTAAGACCGTGCCCGACGAAAATGACTTTCGATCCACGAGAAGCCTGCGTAACCTTTCAGTTAAACAACGCACGACTCAACCCGAAGGCTACGACGACTATATCACTGGCATTACCATCAGCTTGTGGCTTCCCCCGTTCTTGAGGTTCCCCCCATCTGCAGAGGGGCCCAAAGAGATAGGATATACCGTGGAACCTGTGAAGCATGAGGAGTAGTTGCTTTCAACCATGCTCCCCGGAGGTGGCCAATGACGCACAAGGAAGGGTGAAGCGTCTAGAAGAGGATGGACAGTCTTTTGACGACCGAATTCACTGGATTATCTTACTTCAGGGTGCACATGCCTTGGTTACCGATAATCACATAACAAAGAGGTTTCCGGGGATGAGGGAACAGGGAATTTTGGAGATGAAACGGCGACATTTGATCCTTTTGCTGCCAGACTAAGTACCTGAGGTACAAGTATCTTGGGATTGGGATCGGAGATCATCCCTTCGACAATTATTTTGACGAATCGCATTCGCATTAGGGATTACCTTCTTCTATCAGGCTTTCAAGCTCTGATCTCCCTGGATCCGGTATACCCACGTAGCACGAGGCGTGACGTCTAACTTAGGCTTTTCATTTGTACTCAGGAAGTATTTTGTGGTATAGAGCTTAATTTCGGTTTGTACCCCATTTCTTTAAGCAAAGTCAGTTCCATAGATAGGGTATGTATTCACTGGCCCAAGTGTGTTAACGACATAGCCTTCGATTACAGCTCATTCAGAAAGTGTTTGGGCCAATTGAGACCTCTGCCTTCTGCAATATCTTCCATTCTCCGAGCTAATCAGACCAACAGAGTGTATTCCCGAGCTACTGGCATATGATCGGCTCTAAGAGCCGATGCTAATCGGGAAGTTTGAGGTGACATTAAACTTAAATAACCTTAAAGGTGTGACTGTGACTGTCAACGACTGTTAAAACGTTCACGGTTCTGCGTGGATTCAAAAGGGTTACCTTGAATCCAAGAACGGAAGGTTTGAGGATGTTTTTCTCTTCTGAAATGTTTTTATTTCTGTCTAGTATTCGTGATGTCATTTATGATACCCATGGGGCTAACAGGGCTATCTTAGGCTCTGAGGTCAGCAATCAGCGCTGTCGGCTAATTAACCTCGAGGCGTATCAATGATTGTGTCTCCTTATACTTCCACCAATGCCTCTCTCAGCCGAAGGTCTTCCTGTCGAGATCCTTTCTCATATCTTTCAGGACGCTGTTGAGAGCATTCCCGAGACTGCAGACGATGGAGCAATAAGCCTCAGGAACCTCTCCCTCGTCTGCTCCAACTGGCGCGACGTTGCCCAGCGAGAGATGTTCGCGCGACTCGTGATCGATGAGAGTTCGCCCTCGTCGATGATTAAAGAGATTGCTAATAATGAGCAACACGCTCACATTGGGTCCTACATAATAGCTCTCGTCTTTGTTCTTCAACCAGATTCCGATGATTACAAGCTTCCACCGGAACTCCCCCAGTTCCTTCGTCGCATGACCATGCTGCAGGAGATCAAGCTCCTTGCGAGGAGTGGTACCTATCTTTTCGGGAGTCGATCAACTCCGGAGCTGCGGGATGCTCTCTTGCATCTTTTCCATCTTCCAACATTCACAACACTTGCGTCCAGTACAACGGGCTTTCCACTCCGAGCCTTGAGCTATTGCCCCAATCTCGATAACCTTACTATCAGATGGTCCTCGCTTGTCCCTCCCAATTACGATCCCTACGTCCTCGGTCAAAATAGCATTACTTCTCCAGTGAAGCTGAAGGTATTACAGCTCGTAGGGAGTGCCGAGGACATATCGCGGTTTAGCCATTTCATGGGTGACCCACAGAACAAGATATCTACATCGGAGCTTCGCAGGCTCTCTTTGGCTTTCATGCCAACCCTCCCCAAGGGATCTGGCACCATCTTTTCCCGATGTGGGTCTATCGAAGATCTCAAGATTATATTTGGAGTCCGAGCCGGTGAGGATACCTTCGACTCTTTCTCTTGTTCGAGATTGAAAGAGGAATAAACAGAGGATCAGCATCGATTCGAGATTGCCGAGGCGGACATTGCCGTGCTTAAGAATCTTCGCAACTTGAGCTTCCAGCAAATGCCCTCTGTGCCTCGTGGCGGCCCTCCCGACGGTCTGGATTACTTTGTGACTGGAGGTCTGTTCGGACAATGGTTCCTCGGCATCCTGGCTAACCTGCCAAACCCCGACCAAGTCAAGAAAATCGACTACATATTTACCTTGCCCGAGCCATCAGATATCGAAGACGAGGTGGAGGAATGGCTGGATGCTATTCGTGAGACGGCAGGAGAGGAGGATGAGGCGTTTGACGACATTTTCTCTGAGATCGACAACTTGTTCACCAATCAGTTTACTGGGTTGTCAACGCTCACAATCTACCTACCTTGGATCGAGTTCGAGTACATGGCGGGGAAGATGCCGGGGCTGCGGGAACGAGGGATTTTGAAAGCGCATGAAGCATCTCAGGGATGAAAATCTTGCTCTTGTTTTTCTTTGTTCTGCATAATCGATGTATATTGTGTATACGGATATTATAGATTCAAGAAAATGACAGAAAAGAAAGCGCTGATTAAAGGAAAGTGGTATCTGGTGTGGCACATTGTGACAATAAATGCATACAAGAAAGACGACAAGGGGAAGTGATAGAAAAATATGGGGAGAGAGGAGGGGGTATTGAAAAGAAAGTTAGATGAATCCCAGTGTCATTATTAAGGATCATAGCTTGAGCAGTACGGGAGTTGTAGGTGGCGGACTAAGGAAAGTGATGGTGCAAAAGGAGAGGCGCAGTCAATATAACAGGGGGGGGAAAAGGAGCAAGGCATAATTATCACAAAATATCAACGACGAACGAAACCGGGAACCCCCAACACCAAAAGCAGCAGCAACAAAGGGAAGGATTACCTATTACACGCGCTGTAGTTCTCTCACTGATCCGCCGAAGGCACAGCGGGAGCCTTCGCCGACCTCTTCGTTCCAAACCTCAGCTTACTTCCCTCGCCTCTCGCCCACGAGAACAACCCTCCACCATCATGGCTTTGTGCACTCCCCGCCTTGGACCTCAGCGACCACGCAGGGGAGACCGGTCTTCCAATTTCCAGGGGACTTGGATCTAGGTGTTGGTTGTCCATGCTCTGCCTGCCATGGATGGGCGCTGTGTGGGCGTGGGCTTGTGCCTGCAGTTGGTTGATGGGATGCGAAGAGAGTGGATGATGATGGTGATGATGCCTCCTCGAATGGCCGACGGTATGCCTTCCATCACAGCACGCACGCACGTTCTCCAGTCCCTCAAAGCCGCCATCCGACAACGATTCATCATGTAACTCAAAATCGAGGTCCTCCTCGTCCTCTCCTTGTCTATCAACATCCACGAAGGACTTGGTCGGGCTGTAAGGACTCTCAGGGCCATTCCACCTGAGATACTCGAGCGCTGGCGTGCCAGACCTCTTGCTCACGGATCCCTTCACGGACAGTTGCGATCGGGAGCGTTTGCCCTTTGGTGTGCTGTTCCAAGTATCTCCAGGGGTAGCTCTCCTCGAGCTGCGGAAACTTTGCGGGCTGGACAAAAGACGCTGACGGCGGTGTTCACGGTCATCATCCGTCTGGTAGTCGCTGGGGCTTTGAAGAACGGGGGAATCGTCCATGGTATTCACGTTGGGACTCGGCCTGGAGAGGAGGTAGCGGAGAGCCTGTAGGTCCATGAGCACATAATCCTGACAAAGGCATACTGCGTTGACTTACATTGAGCCAGATATCGTGCCTCTCCTTCGTAGGAGCGGTGATCTTCATCTCTCGTTGAGGGGTTGACACAACTACGCTGTACTGGTACAAGCCAGGCGGCATAGGGTTGGGGTCCAACACAGACCTTACACCCTCAATGTATGCTGTGAACCATCAAATCAGTACCCATACTCCCCAGTAAGAGGTAATACATACCGCTTTTAGCACTCGACTCATTCACATTCGAACTGCCAGGGTCCGACGAGCTCCAGTACAACGTCTTTGTATACGGATGCACCCAGAAGAACCTCCGATGCCTCCTCTCTCCATGTCCTTTTCCAATCGTCCTCCGTGTATACTTGTACAAGAACTCGCCGATCATCGTCTGCGTGATCGCATGAATAATCGCAGGATCGGTCGCCTGCCCATTCGCGCGCGGCGTCATATCCGCGGTCCTATTCGGCGTCGTTGGTGCATCCGTCGCAGTCCGTGCATGTCCACCATGTGCATGCCCATGCTCAGACGATGAGATCGAGGACCTCGGCGATGCTACACCACTCCTCTCCGACAACGCAAGCGATGTGCTCGAGAACTGTCTGCGCTCCGCAGCAACACCCGAAACGGTCCCTATGTGCTGTCCAGATCTGAAACTGCTCGTGCTAGGTAATTGTCTCAAATTCATATTCGCAGCCGAAGGCGACATCGTGCTCGATCCGTGGCCTCTAACACTTCCAAGCGCACCCAAAGGTTTGCTCACACCAGGCACATTCAAAACACTACCAAACGTGGGCGTGGTCGCACGTTGGATGAGCTCAGGCGGAGGTGGTGAGGAGGGTCTCGGCGGCGGGCCTCCCCGGCGGTCAGGGATGAAGGGCGGCGGAGGCATGCTATTTGGTGGAGGTGGGGCTTTCGGTGGTGGCGGGAGGACCATCATGGGGGGTTTGGATTTGTCGGTTGCGTTCAGCAATACAGGTCGTGTTGCACTTGCGCTTGCATCGCCAACAGAGGATATAGCGCTTTCAATAGATTGTCGTCGGTCCGAAGTTGATAGCCTGCTTCCACGGGAGAGAAGGGCAGGCGCAGCGGAGACGGCCTCGGGCTTGAATATAGGTGAAATGGGGCTCAGAATTGGGGCTCCATGCGACGCGCCAGGGGAGGTAGTACCAGGCAGAGGAGGAACGAACTGGAACTGGTGATGACCTGTCGATCCGACACGGTATAGCCCAGGCGACGACGACCCTCCATGAGATGGTGAGGGCGCGGAAATGGAATTCGAAAGTCCGTTCGGAGGGGGGACGAAAACAGGTGCAGGTGTGGGAGAGACGGGAGGTGTAACCTGTACGGACTGCGAAGACAGTTGTCTTCTCGGGATATCCATGACTGTCGCTTGCTCAGGCTCGGGAATATCGTCAGTCTGGATATCCATCTCCTTCATCTCTGGCTTCGGTGGGATCTCTGCGGGTACATGGATGGGAACCTCGACTTCTTTGATGACTTCTACCTCCTTGATGATCTCCACGGGTACCTCAACGCGGACCTCCCGGATAACCTCAACCTCCTTTGTTACAGGCACCTCAACCAGGACCTCTTTAACAACCTCGACCTCCTTAACGACCTCCTTCACGACCTCAACATCCTTCGGCACCTGCACGGGCACTTCGACCTTGACCTCCCTTATGACCTCCACTGGTACCTGCACCTCTCTCACAACCTCCTTGACGACGGGCACCTCAACCTCCTTGATTACTTCCCGTACCACCTCAACCTCTCTATCCACAGGCACGTTAACCTTGACCTCCTTCACAACCTCCTTCACAACCTCTACCTCCCGGATAACTTCGACGGGTACCTGGACTTCCTTGATCACCTCGACCTCTTTCACAACTTCTACGGGCACCTTGACCTCTTTCACAACCTCTACAGGCACCTTGACCTCTCTGACAACCTCAACCTCCTTCACAACTTCCACGGGTACCTGAACCTCCTTGACGACAACAACCGGCTCCGGCTCCTTGTACAAATTCGCCGAGACGCCAACCTCCTCGTAGGTGACAAGCGGGACCTGGTGCCCAGTATAATACGACGCGACAGATGACCTGCCACTTGTATCTTGAAGCCCAGGAATACCTCCAGAAATCATCACGCTCGACCGCGAAGACGTGATCTGGCTCGCTCTAATACTCTGCGTGTCTTCTTCATCCTCCGATCCAGAATCAGAGTCGGGGAACTCGTGATCAGAAACGGTCTCAATCGAGTGGAAGCTTTCTCTGCTTTCGGAGAACAAAGCGGAGGAGGGTGTGGTCATGGCTATGCTCGCTCTTGCGTCGTAGTAGTCTGTTTCGGTTTCTGTCTCTGCGCCAGTTTCGGTTTCTTCGCCCTCGTCGTACTCCTCTTCATCGTGAGCAAGGAAACTGCGTGTGATAGTGTTGTCCCCAGTAGAAGAATACGAAGAAGAGACTGAGAGATCGGCTTGTGTAATTGTTGTCCTTCTATGATCGTTCTGGAAGACTCTGGGTTGTGGTGAAGGGAGCGGGGAGGTCTCAACAGAGCTATCAACCAACACGGACTTGGGTGTCACGACAACTTCCTCCGTCTGCATCTCCGCCTCCGCCATAAGCTTCTCTTCCACTGGATCAGTCTGACATCCAAACTCCTTCATCTCCACCTCCTCTACCTCTTGTTCCTCGCCCTCATCATCACCAACAACCTCCTTCCTCCAAGCCCTTAATTCCTCCTCCTCTTCCCTGATACTATCCTCCACATCAAACCCAAACGTACTCTTAGTCGGACTACCGGGCCCACTAAGCGCTTTCAACGGAGACCCCTCCAGCGCCTCACCTCCTAAACCCAATTCCGCTGCCAACGCACTGGGGTTATCATTAACCAATGATGGAGGTCGGGCTTCTTTGAATGGAACGCCGCCTCTTGATCTACGTCCAATACTGCCGGGCATTCCGCGAGAGGATCTACGAGTCGAACCACGTCGAGAGAGAAGGGAGTGTCTAAGTGGACTTCCGGAGTATGAAGAGGATGTTGAGGGTACGCGTTTAAGGACATTAGCAAAGGCGGGGTCCATTCCCTCTATCGAGGCCACTGAGGCTCTGTTCGAAGGTGGTGGCGGAGGGGAAGGTGAACGTTCTTCACGAGTATCTTCATCCTCATCAGGCATAGGTGCGGTATGGTCTTTGAGTAGACTAGCAGACGAGTTGTTGAAGAAGTTCTCTTCTTCCTCGTCTGCTGCTGCTTGGAAGTTGATAGGGACGGGAGGAACAGGTGGGGGTGGTGATGACTCGCGGAAATCGTGATCGTCGTTGTACTCTGATGCGGGGCTACCAGCCGCCATACCCAGCCTCTGGATAAGCGTAATTCCACCTCGGCCTCCACGACCATGTCTACCAGTACCGCGACCCAATCCGACTTTGAATGGTGTCCCACGCCTGGGCTTGCCGGCCTTCGAGGCATGAGCAGGCTCAGACACCTCAGGCTCATCTTCGTCCTCAAGTCCATCATCCTCGTGTTCAGATCCACCACCGCCATTCTGATTCTGCGGCGAAGAAGCCTCCAACCGCATCCGAATCTGCTTCTCGCGGTTAAGGGAACCCTTGAGCGTATTGATCTGTCTCTGGGCATGCGCCAACCGCTGTTGCAGAGCCTCGATTTCATTGTTGGGGTGATTGGGCGCGAGGAATGGACGGCGGAGAGGCGAAGCTTCAGGTGAATCTGGATCAAACTCGTTTGCAAATGCATCGGCGGGGAATAATCCGGAGGTATCGTATTTCCTCCGATTTGTAGACGCTCCTCCTGTAAATATATCCGTCGCAGTGTCGTCTCGATCCGTTCCCGCAGGTGTGATAAAGTCTTTCACATTGTCACCTGCGTTGGGCGTTAATGGGGAACCGAACTTGGGAAGGCGGCGGTTAGCACGAGCGACGTCGGCTTTGAGTTGGTCTATGGTTTGTTGGAGGTCAAGCTTGTCCCGTGCGAGCCCTGCGGCGTGTTTGCGTGCCTGGGCGATGTCGGATTCATGTTTGGATTTAAGGTCAGAGAGTGCTGTTTGGAGCTTTTCGGACTCGGTTTTGTAGTGGTCGATGTTGTCGCGGGCTTGGGAGAGGGATTTGGTGAGTTTTTTGTGTTCGGATTCGAGCCGTTGGACAGTTCCTTGTGAGTCGGTGAGTTGGGATCGGAGTTCTTGGAGAGTAACTTCGAGGTTCCAATTCTCCTCTTTGTACTTGTCTATTTGGGGAAGGGATCAGGGGGTTCGGTTAATGAAGGGGGCTTCTGGAACGGTGATAGGCTCCACAGCTTACCGGCGCTGCGCTCTTGTTGTTTTAGGGTGGCTTTGAGAGCTTCAACGGTTTTCTCGAGGTCATCACGCTCTTCTTTCATATCCTGGATGGCCTTATCCCGTTCGGTAAGGAGGCTTTGCAGACGCCGAATTTCGGCAAGGAGATTGTTACCAATATCCATTGCGAACTCTTGATTAATGGGCGTTAGGAGACGTAATAGGAAGGGGGGGGGGTGAAAACTGACCAGGATCAATGAATGAGCGATTGGCCGCATTTTTCGCGCGTCTGGATTGACCGGCGGCGGATCCTGAGGGCCGTTTGTGCTCGGGTGCTTCGTGGGGGAGTTCTGCGAAGGCGGGAGAGGGGGAAGGCTGGGTGCCGTTCGCATAGCGCTAGGTGAAGCGAAGGACATCGAGTAAGAAAGACTGAAAAGGACTAGTGTGAAGAGGATAGGGCTCACCTTTGCGCTGGAACCAAAGGCAGAGGAGAGCTGTGCATTCTCAGCGTCCCAAGCAAGTATTGTCTCGCTTAGCTCACGGTACTTGACACGCGTCTGCTGATCGATTTCCTCGTCCTCGGCCTTGTCGACGACATATTCCTGGATCTGCCTTATGCGTTCCTCGAGCTCCATCTGCTGGGCAAGGACCCGCTGCCCAAGATTGCCAGCCTGCTGGAGCTGCTTTTCCTTCCTGTCGAGGAGGTTCTGGAGATAAAAGTTCATGTCACCAGCTGTTGCGACGGCAAAGGGATCGTCTGTGAGCTCGTTGTCGAGCATGGTGTGAGTGTGGAGGGCATCGTTTGAGGCCATTGTGGGCCCTCCGTTGTCGTCCCTCGGGGTGGGGGCTTTGGGGGTGTCCGGTTGAGGGCAACGCTGCTAATTCGGTAAACCAACCACGCTGGAATGTTCCCACGGTCACTGATCCTGTATCCCTCAATTGATCAATGCCTAATTTGGGACCTTCAGCACTTGTACAATGGCCTCGTCGAGACCAGTTACCGGCGCAGACTTCGACGCAGGCATTAACACCTCTGCTGCTTGGACAGAGCACCTCGACGCTGCATCGCTCTCCGACGACGAGCATATACACCAGTCCGAACAGCCGACGAGGCCTGCACGTGCCCTCTACCCCTTTGAAGGCAAGCCAGAGTTCAGAGAACTCTCCGTCGAGGCTGGCGACGACCTTGACGTTATCAAAGAGGTCCTTCCTGATGGCTGGAGTCTCGTGAGGATTGTGGCAAGTGGTGAAGTGGGACTGCTACCGCGTACTTACTACACTGTGCGTAGTCTATCTAATCTAGGGACGTACATCTCACCTAACACTGGCACCAGTTCACATCAGACTTTGTCTCGACTCCAGAGAACTCACCGCCTCCAAAACGCAAAGAGCGTGAAGTTACGACTGATAGTATTACACCACGCGCATCTCCCTCTGGCGGAGATAAACAAACACCCCTGCCCATCGTACCCCAGAACACTGGGGAATGGCATGGCCCGCTCCCTAACTTTCGACAGAGTCTGCTCGGAGGCAGATCTCTCAACCGCTTCTCCAGCTTCGTCACTAGTGGGGCGGAGGCCTGGGTCCTTAACGGCGCCTCTGACGAAGTTCCTGCCGCTAGCACTGACGCAAATGAAACACATGCGAATACAGGTCATGCACGCATGACCACTGAAGACCTCGACGAGGATTCTCCGCGTCTCAATAGTCTCGGCCAAGGCGAAGCCGACAGACACTATGTTGACACTGGTCCCTCCTGGAAATCCAAAATCCCTCCCTTCAAAATCCTTGTCCACTCTCCCTCCAAACGTTCCTCCGTCCTTTCAGGCGCATACACTATCTACAGCATCACCTCTCTCTTCTCTCCAGATGACCCTTATGACCCCCCAGCTTCTTCTCACCACAATCGCCTCCACTCGGATTTTATCCCACGTTCTTATCCCAACGGCACAGATACGGAGGGGGAAGCAAGCCCAGAACCCCTACAGAGACTAACGGTATACCGCCGCTTCTCTCACTTTGTGATCCTGCACACCGCCCTCACACGCCGTCTGCCGGGAATTGCGCTTCCCCCACTCCCAGAGAAACAATACTCCGGACGTTTCAATGATGACTTTATCGAAGCCCGCCGCGGCGACCTCGAGCGCTACATCAACAAAATCGTGCGGCACCCTATCGCACGATACGCCGAAATCGTCACATTCTTCTTGAGCTGCGAAAACGACCATGTAAGCCCTTCTTCCCAAACCCTCACATAACCATCCTATATTTATATTATCACGCAGGAATGGAAAACCCTTCTACCAAAGCATACATCCCTCCCACCCGCTGGTCCCTCCTTCTACGCAAGGGTGTATCATCCCGCATTCAACGTCGACGCTGAAGATGCCTCGATTGCATCCACTTCTTTTAGTACACACGTCAAGGCCGTTTCGCGGAGCGTACAGGGTTTACGTAGTGTTTTTGGCAAAGTAAGGGAAGCAAGACTCGAGATGGCGCGTGCGGAGCGGGGGTTGGGATATGCTATTCTAGGTATGATTACGGCTCCTTTTACTGGCAGGAGGAATGGCATTAGCGTTATTGAGGAGGAAGAAGAGGAGAACGAGGAGGGGGAGGAAAGGGAGAGATGTAAGGGAGTCGTGAATAATGATGGAGCATGGTGTTGGCGCGAAGATTGCAAAGGTAGGTTTATTATCTTTGACTTATCGCACCAGAGACTGACACTTTTGCAAAGAATGTTTACGCTTGACGAAAGGCCTGCAGAAACTCAGCGAGACTTTACAAAGTGTTGCTGACCTATACGATGACCATGTACGTCTTCTGACTAATGAGAAACGCAGACTGACACCATGGGCTTAGGCACGACGAACCCAACTCGCAACGCATGAATCCCTCAAATCCATGGCTCATCCCGATGCAATTTACGAGCCCATAATCACCACACACAAAGCCACTTTGTCGCGGTACAAAGACGCTCTGGCAAAGTCCGACAAGGTACGCAGTGCGCACTGCCTGATAGCTCCGAACTCGTACTCGCTCACCTATGTGAACACGCAGGTCAAAGCCGAACTCGCATCACGCTGCGAAACCGTACTGAACACAACCATGGCGGAAATGGACATCTATCATACACAAAAGGTAGAAGATTTTGAGCGCTTGGCACGGGAGCATTTGGACGGCGAGATTCGGCTCTACGAACAAGTTCGTGCCTACTCCTTTTCCTTTATTTCTCTTGTAACTGATCCGTGTACCTGTTGACAGATCCTAACCCGTCTCAAATCAGCCCGTCAAACACTCACCTGCCCGTCTTACGACGCTCTCTCAAACGCACCACTCACACCCTCCCTCTACACACGAGACCTTTTCCCTCCACAGTCCTTCTTATCTTCACCTTCCCAATCCTTCTCCGCTATCGCGTCCTACCCCTACAAGGCCTGTGCCACTCCCTCCATCACAACCTCACACAAATTCATCCCCACAACCCCAACAAATGCACAGAGTACTGCACTCGGAATTGGTGATGTCCTTATCCCACCCCTTCCACAACCGACACCACACGTATTTGATTCGGCACCGATGAGACCTGTGAGTGTTGCTGTTAAGGGCAGTGTGGGCGTTGTGGTTGGTGTAGCACAGGGGGTTGTGCAGGGGGTTGGAGGAGGGTTGAGGTTTGGGAGTACTGGTAGTAACAACAATGATGGTGTGGAGAGGGGAAGTGTATTTGGAAGGTTTTGGTCCTGAGTCCAGGGTGGACCAGTGGTGTCACAACTGGGGTGCAGGGAGGATGGTGATATGGAGTTGTTTCTGTAGTATTTTGTATGGTTACAGGGATTGTTGTTTGCAGACATGTCACATATGGACTTTGAAATTTGAATACCAATGGACTTGAATATATCAATTTCAATTCCCATCTATTTTAGAATCCACTTCAGATGTGCATTAGAATGGCACTCAGCACCTTGGAATTGACAGGATCAGGGAGTGTAAGCATGAGATACTGACATTATTGAGTACAGGGATACATAGTAATTATTATTTGGTGTACTGCCCTGGTTTGCTACCACAGCCATAATTCCAATATGCTATTCCCCACATTGGTCAATATACCTGATCCATATGAAATACTGTTGGGTACCCAAGCATTGATACAAGTTGATCAGAATACAGGTGTTTGCAGAGACTCAACTATTAGTGGAATATAACATGTATATAAATTATTATATAACACTCTGTAGTGCCATATAGTTTAGTGTTACATTATGCTGCATTGTTGTTTCTTGTTTATTTGCTTCCAGTTGGGTTTTGGTTCAACTCAGGCAAAGTGCAATCTATTGTAAACCTGATACAACATTTAAGATAGTCTTACAACCAGGATTATGAAAGTGTGATACTCAATTGTTGTGCCAGTAGAGTAGTACAGACCAATGTTCAAAGTGTAACAAGCTGGATATCTATGCTGCAAAGGTTATCTGCAGAAGCACTAAAGAGCCAGATGTACATCCAAAACAGGCTTTGTCAGCAGAAAATGCATATGATTGGACATCCCAGTAAGAAGGGGGAATCCAGCAGTGACAATATGCATGCACCACCCAGTGACAATCACCAGACAAGGAAAGGGGATGGAACCGGAATTCAATGTCATGTGAACCATTGCGGGGCTGTTCTACGGTTGAGCTCCAAACTGTAGCACGGCCAAATGGTAGCACCACAACCTGCATGCCATTGGGCGAAAAAGCAACAGATCTCAGTGCATGCGTGTGGCCCTCCAGGTTGGCCTCCAACCCACCCGTCGTCACATTCCAAATCCTGACTGTCTGATCACCCGACCCGGAGGCGACCCGCGTGCCGTCGGGCGAAAAAGCGACAGAGCGCACCGGACCCGTGTGGCCCTCCAGCTTGGCTTCCAACCCACCGGTCATCGCATTCCAAATCCTGACTGTCTGATCATCCGACCCGGAGGCGACCCGCGTACCGTCGGGCGAAAAAACGACAGAGCGCACCAGACGCGTGTGGCCCTCCAGCTTGGCTTCCAACCCACCCGTCGCCACATTCCAAATCCTGACTGTGCGATCATGCGACCCAGAGACGACCCGTGTGCCGTCGGGCGAAAAAGTGACAGAGCGCACTGGACGCGTGTGGCCCTCCAGCTTGGCTTCCAACCCACCCGTCGTCACATTCCAAATCCTGACTGTCCGATCATCCGACCCAGAGACGACCTGCGTACCGTCGGGCGAGAAAGCGACAGAGCGCACCCAACCCGTGTGCCCCTCCAGCTTGACTTCCAACCCACTCGTCGTCACATTCCAAATCCTGACTGTCTGATCATCCGACCCGGAGGCGACCCGCGTACCGTCAGGCGAAAAAGCGACAGAAAGCACCAAACCCGTGTGGCCCTCCAGCTTGGCCTCCAACCCACCCGTCGTCACATTCCAAATCCTGACTGTCTGATCACCCGACCCGGAGGCGACCCGCGTACCGTCGAGCGAAAAAGCGACAGAAAGCACCAAACCCGTGTGGCCCTCCAGGTTGGCTTCCAACCCACCGGTCATCGCATTCCAAATCCTGACTGTCTGATCATCCGACCCGGAGGCGACCCGCGTACCGTCAGGCGAAAAAGCGACAGAGCGCACCGGACCCGTGTGGCCCTCCAGGTTGGCTTCCAACCCACCGGTCATCGCATTCCAAATCCTGACTGTCTGATCATCCGACCCGGAGGCGACCCGCGTACCGTCAGGCGAAAAAGCGACAGAGCGCACCGGACCCGTGTGGCCCTCCAGCTTGGCCTCCAACCCACTCGTCGTCACATTCCAAATCCTGACTGTCTGATCATCCGACCCGGAGGCGACCCGCGTGCCGTCGGGCGAAAAAGCGACAGAAAACACCGGACCCGTGTGGCCCTCCAGCTTGGCTTCCAACCCACCCGTCGTCGCATTCCAAATCCTGACTGTCTGATCAACCGATCCGGAGGTGACCCGCGTGCCGTCGGGCGAAAAAGCGACAGAAAACACCGGACCCGTGTGGCCCTCCAGCTTGGCTTCCAACCCACCCGTCGTCGCATTCCAAATCCTGACTGTCTGATCAACCGATCCGGAGGCGACCCGCGTGCCGTCGGGTGAAAAAGCGGCAGAAAACACCATTGAATTCCCTTTGATGCAGAGCTCCATTGGTCCCCATGAGTCAGGTAGACCTACTATGACTCTTGCCGTCTGCTTCGCCTGCGCGCCATAGATTTGACGCATCAAACAATTCTTGGGAATCCACGTAAATGTCGATTGGTAAACCTCAAAGCAATTCTGCTCAATGCACCCAAAACCCAGTTGCAGGAATCGACGAGCATCGTCAGCAAGTGATCGCAAATGCTTAACATCTGTAGCTTGGATGCCCTGCCATGGCGTCAGCACATGAACTTGATCCCCCCCCTAATCAACACTTACCGAGAGGGCACCACTTGCGGCGAGAAGCGAATGAATTCCTGTCTCCAGTTGGCTGATCGTGCTCAGACACTCCATCCAGTGTAAGAGGTGGCCATTCAGGAACTCGCATAGAGCACCAATGAGAGCTGGCTGGCTCGAGTCCTGGACCTCGCTCAGATGGACGGCCCAGTAAACACATGCATATTGGAGTGCCTCGGGGATTTTCTTGGCATTCTCAGGTTGGTTCCTTCTGTCCATGTGCGAAACGGTCAACTCCTGAGGGATATCACACATATTGTACCTGAGCGATCTGTTCATGAGCTCCAAGCATTTGAGTGCAAGGTCTGCATGGGCGTCGGCGGGACGGAGAGGAGTAGTGAATGGGGGAAATTGATTTGGTGGACAGCGTTTGGGGTCTGTGAGGAAGTCGGGAAAAGATGCGTGAAAAGGAGCGACGGGCGCATTTTCTTCAGTGGGAATGTGTATGACGGAGTTGAGTCGCGATAAATAGGCGACAGGATTGGATATACCCGATAGTGCAGAAATGGCATTGAGAGATAATGGATGCCGGAGAAATATAACAAATGAGAGAAGGGTTTCCATGCGTGACATTTCTTTCTCTTCCCGACCATCACCGGCATGAGTAAGAATATATCCATAGAGCCCGTCAATGGCTGAGGTCTGTTGCCGGCTCCATGCGCGCTTTACCAGGTCAGTGAGGCGTTCTTTGTAATTGAACTCGCCATCCCGAATGTAGCGCACAGCTGTAGATGGATAGATGAAAAGCTTCCCAGAGTCTTTGACGAGTTGAGTCCATTCGCTGTCGGGAGGCCACCCATCCTCCTTGTTAGGGTTCCAGCGCTCCTCGATCTTGGCCAGCGATTCCTTCACATACATTCGAATGTCGCTCTCCACGACGTCCGCCTCGATGTCGTGGAGCACGAGAGTGTCATGAGAAGCCTGCGAGGACTTGAAGGCAGCAGTGATGGCAGGATCAGCTCTGCTGACGAGGAAGAACTTGAGAGGGAGGCTCGATGCAGAATTGAGAATGAGCTGGATGAGGTCGGAGACAAAGTGCGGGTCTGTACATTCGTCGAGAGCATCGATGACGACAACCTTGTAAATTTTGTCTCCGGGGCCAACAACATTTCGCAATGGCTCAACGATGAGCTTTTTGAACTGCTCTTTGAAGTCATTCGACTCGACCAAATCCGGGTCCTTCTCGAGAGATTTCACGACCTCTGCGTTGAACGTGGGCGAACCCTTAGAAAGGTAGTATGCCACGCCCGGGATGATGAGGTGTGGGTTACTGGTTTTATCTGAGGTCCGAGAACAAAAGAAACTGGCCCCGAGCATCTGTCGTTGTTCCAGGAGTTCGCACAGTGACTGCGCAATCGTCGACTTCCCGATGCCTGCCATCCCCATGAGCCAATACACCTTGGCACCCTGCTCATCAGGAGCCCAGGCTTCCAGTCCTTCAAGGACACTGACACGCGTGCCTGGCATACATCCTGTGGGATCGCCATAGGTAGAGCGCCGAGTTTTATACGAAGCGCTTTCAGGACGAAGTTTGTCTATTGATCCTGTAATAATGTAAGCTTCGCATGTCGACATTCTCACCAAGGCGAGCAGCTTACGCGAATTCAACAACTGTTGACAGAATACATGAACCGGGACCTGCTTCCTCAGACGCGGGACTGCTTACCTTTAGCATATCCTGTACGGCTACATTGGTGTGAAACTGTATGTCGATCTGTGGAGCGTGATGAGCGTGACGGATACACGAGCGCTGAACATTTACTTGGAAAAGATCGCAAACAGTGTTGAGGTTCCTCAACGTCTTTTGTATCGTCCCCGAATCGTTCGAAACCTCGGCAATACGGGCCACCAAAGGCCGATCCTGCAAGTGCTTGATGCGTTCAACCAAATTTTCGATAGCTCTGCGAGTAACCAAAGAAAAGTCAGATACTAATCCAAAAGGCGGCGCCGATACACACGTGGAGAAACCTTGGACTCTCTCTTCAAGCGCATTCAATTCCCCTGCTCCCCTGTATCTTTTCACGAGTGACAGGACAGCTTCCGATTTTGCCTTGAGTTCTTCTAGATCCTCGTTATTCGTGGTTACTCCCTGCGAATCGAAACTCAATACAGCCATTGCGATAGAAGTGGGCCACGCACATCGAAGACTTTGTGGATTATCAAGAATGCGGAGGCAGCAGTTTTCAAGGGTGGGAAGAGGTCCGAGCACTCCTTGAGTCCTTCTACTACGAACAGCAACCCATGAAGAGCGGTGCTGCCTGCCGCTTTCAGTCTCTGGAGCGGTGTTCGCGGACTTTGCTGCGGTGTCGGGACGATAGCCTGATATTCGTTATCGGCGGGAGGCACTGGGGTTAGGACTATTGGGGAAGCCTGAGGGGTCTCTGGTCCTTGGGGAGCTGGTGTGGCCTCAGGTGCAGGGGGTGTTTCGACTCCCGGAAGCACATCAGGGGCTGTGGGAGCCCCAGAGACCGAGGACCTTGCGATGGGTGCGGAGATACCGCCTGTCTTTTTCTTTTTGAAGCGTCGCAGACAAGAGAACATTGTGAATCGATAAGTGCTAGATGAATGTACAGTGGATGGTGGTCAACGGGCAAGTGGGATAGCTGTGACATGTGTTGGCCTTGAGGCATTGGAGTAGCGCCCTCAGTGAAAGCTCTCACGTCAATAGCGGGAGTTGAGCGAGAAGACAGTCACAACACCTTGGCGCCTATCAAAGAACACACTTGTCCTTTACTGCGCCACCCTTCCACCTGTCCACTCCTGGCTTCTTGTACTTCCAACGCATCCCAATGAGTACATTCTCCATGCCATCACCCACGCATAACATCCCAGTTGACCCCTGCCCCATTCGCACCTGCAACGCCATTCGCTATACTTGTCATGTCAACAATCATCTCGGCGCCCCGACGTCTTCATGCCGATGCTCGAGTTTACACCTTGCACTTCCGTTGTTAAAGGATAACTTTCGATTCCAGTTCAACGTGTCTCTACGGGTCTTCCTGGGTGCTTGTGTGAGGTGTTGGTCAGGTGGGATTGGCTGGTCAATTTCTCAACGACGACGACAGCCTGTAACCACATCATGTGCTTCAAACATTTTTCGCTCAAAGGTCCTCCTTATGTTTGACTTCAAGCTTTCGACTACTTGATTGATGAGTGGAAGGCAGAGGTCGAGGAACGCTGCGTCTCGATGAACCTTCCCTCACCAGCACTATCGGCTTCTCAACTTTATAGTGAAACCATCTGTGCTCGAAAACTACTAGACACTGCTCCCAGATCCTCGTGCTGCAATGGCGCGTGCCTCAGCGCTCCTGCTTAAGGAAGAGCGCACGCAAACGACATTACGGATATCAACTCGGTACACCGGGTCGGTGTGTTTGCGGCTACTGGACAGGACGGCGAAGACAAGGGGGAAGGACTCACTCCGGTATTGCACCCGCACGACGTATCGCATCGCCAAACTCATCGAAGTGGTGAACAATAGATATGCATAGTACTATCTCTCTAGCAACGCACTTCCCTGCCCCGTTCTACACCAGACCTGGGAGTCGGTCTCCTCCAGACGTATTTTCTCGCATAACCACATGATGTCTATCGTCAATGAGGATAACCTGCACACACAATTGTACAACAAGGACGACCCGTATGCTCACGCCTTTATGTTGGAAATCTTATTCGAGGACACTACGTAGCTCGATCCGCTATTCCAGGACCAACTCGCCAGCTTCTTGATTAGTCGAACATCTTTGACGCGCTGAATGAACTCGGCAATTCTGTGGCAGCCGTCTCGATCGGCAAGCTGCAAGACGTACTCGAGAGCCCCTCGCTGTCGACGATTGTTTGCGCAAAGTGCTGTAGAGACAACAGACGTTCTACCACAGAACGTATCAAAGAAAAGAAACGCGAGCACGGTTGCGTCCGTCGACCGTTTCAGGCAGCAAGACCCCGAGAGCAATCCAACAACCCAGAGATACCGCTCCCACAGCCTCGACCCAAGACCGCGGTTCAGAGACGCGCCCGAGAGAGAGGGGGATCGAAAGGAGGAGACCTAGAGCAGAGGAGAACCGAAAGTCCCGAGGGGTGGACCGGGCGCACGGAAGAGAAGGTGAGCGAGGAAACGAAGGGATCGATTAATAGGAGCGTCGAGGTTACAAGTATTAGTCTGCCGAGTGTCCCAGAAGAGAGTGCCTTTCTACTGCTGCTATGCTGTACTTTATAGTGTCGAACCGAGTCCGTGCGTCGTATGCTACCAAGACCAGTCAGGAGAGAAAGTAAGGATGGATATTAAAGGTGGGATAGTAAATGTAGTAATATGGTTCATAGCTGGACCCAATGTGGTACTTAAGACATAACAGTGAAAGATGTATACCTAAGACAGGCCCTCGTTGTCCACCTTCCCTTGATGAGCATATCAATGTGAGTGTTGTGATGACCAATAGTGATGGATGGGCATTCGATTGCCGTTTTACGAGTAAGCAGACATCCGTCCTCACATCACCAGGGTACTTGGATACTGACCTCCTGGTCAGTCGGCTGGTGGTGTTGCGGAGCATATTGTCTTCCCTCAAAAAAATGAGCTTTGGATAGCGGGGAACATGGCAGTTGAATGCCTTGTTCAACTCGGAGAGTGTTATGACTCATAGATTCCGAGCCCTCACCCCATCTATCTACAGAAGGTGAAAGGTACTTATCATTTATCTCTAGGTTGTTGTTTCAGAGCGAGTATGACTGAGTGGGCAGTTGTTCATTGGGGTTGGTTCCATGTGCCGATGGTTTGCTTTCCACAAGGGGGTATTCCATGTCATAGGTGTTTTCCTTGAGTTGTTCTGGTGTCACATCTGTAACTTTTGTAACTGGTATGGCTTGAAGGGTGCGGGGATGATAGGGTACTAGTCAGAAAGCTGTGAATCTCAGCTTGGAAATGGCACCGTCGAGTTTGGCAAGTATGTATGACCCTCCCGTGGTTTTTCTGAGCACAATCATAGGCCCAAAGTACCTCGGCTTTGTTTTGCTTTCAAGGTCTTTGTCGAATCATGAGTTTCGCACAAGCACAAGTGATCCAGTGTTGAAGTTGTGGTCTTGGATGGTATTTGCATACTTCTCATTGAACTGGTGTATGGACTGGTAGTGAGCTTTGAGAATGAAGTCCTTGACCCAAGCAAGGTCTTGTGGTCATTTCTAGAGTTGTATAACATGGAGTGCAATGAGTTCTTCTGTGGGTATAGGTTTGGTGAGTGTGGGGGCGAGATATGTGGCTTCAGCAAGGTTGAAGGGCATGAGTGGTTTGATTCCATGTGCAATAAAATATGGCAAATACCCAGTGGACTGCTGAATAGACACTCATTCCACCCAGAATATGGAAGGTGCTACAGTGGTCCAGCAGTTCTCTTCTCCTTTGGCTGCTTTTACTAGTGCCTCTTGAACATCAAAATGCTGACACTCGACCAGGCCATTAGCACGAGAGTTGTAAGGTGATATATGGATGTGGTTGATTTTGTAGCACTTGGATAGGTATTCCATGGCCTGTACAAAGGCAGGACCATTGTCAGTGATGATTTCTTCTATTGCCCCCCATCTGCATAATATGTCTTCAAATACAAATGAGCCAAGGGATTGAGTGTTCTCTAGCTGAAGCATTCTGTAAAGCCAGTTGCTTTACTGTAAGTTGACTTCACACTCACACCAAGTAGTTTAAACCCGTATATTGGGACTACATGGCACAAGCTAAAGTCAGTTGTCCTTGTGGGACAGCTGAAGTGCCCTAAATACATATTGTACACAAACAATGATGGGGTGATGGATAAACACGAAGGGAATGAGTTGTCGGAGTACTTAATGGTAGCATATGGGTTAATTGATTTTATTCTTGTGCAAGGGGATACCCTTACACACCCCCCCTCCAGACCGTTACACAGTCTTGTAGAGTTGAAGGAGGATTAATAAATTAATGGAATAATAAAAGGAATGGGTATATGACTGAGACAGCTAGACAGCTCAGTTGCATATGCTGGGTATAAGGCTGAGACGACTGGGTCACTTGGCTAGTCGAGTGATGTTGAGACTGAGATGACTAGGTTGCTCGGTCCATAGTATGGTATTGAAGCCAAGGTAATAGGTGTTCCTTGGCTGGTCACAGGTGGGGCCTTGTTGTTAGACTCAGCCAGATATTGGGGTCAGACTGAAGCCTGACCAGTGTTTGACAAGATGACTTGAGCAGTGAGGCTTGGGATTCATGATAGTTTTGATGGAGCGATATAAGGTCACTCCATTGTTGAATAATAGGGATTTTTAGGCTGGAGGTAGTGAGCTCCCTCTGGCCTTAGGGGTTGATTTGTTCGACGATGAGATGTTGTTGTCGCTGGTATTAGTAGACAATCTTCTTCTGTCAAGTGTGTGATTGGAGGTAGAGTGATCCACCTCCATGAGTCAGGTTTCAGTCAAGGGGTGATCCTCGACAGTGGCCTCACTGACAATGGGAATTAGAGTTGATCTACTAGGGCCAACAACTGCTGGGGCAGTTGTCAGTGTGAGCAAATAGGGCAGGTACTTCTGCTTACTTAGGAGGCAGAAGTGAGTAGGGCCCCCTGCTTTAAGCCAGCTGGGGTCATCTTGCATTTCCTTTGCCGTACAAAGGAACTTGCATTGCTCGAAAAAGTACGACCTGAGAAGGTCATGGTCATTGGGGTAGAACCACCTGTCCCATCTCTTGATGGCAGGGGGTGGTCCATATAGGTCAAGATGATGGATGCATTCATTGTCCCAGTCATGATACATGGACTGGTGACTAGGTTCACCAGTATAGGATTGATCCAAGTAATGGATCCTGAAGAGGTAAGCATGGTCAACCCAGGACAGGTCAACTCTGTTGTGGATGAGAACCTCAGCAATGGTGTTGAGGTTCATATTTGGCACTTGACTATCATTGATGTCAAGTGATCGAAAATAGCACGTTGGTCCCAGTTGGGGGACAAAGGGGCATTCAGGATGTCAAGCATTCCAATGCTCAATATATTCTCTATAAAGTTGTGGTGATGCAACTAGGACAGCAAAGGGCTGGGTGAATCTCACCTGGCCAGCACAATTAGGTCCATGCTTGGGTGGCCCAAAGAAATGAGCTAGGCCATACCTGAATGTGGTTTGATGGTGTATGAGCCATCTATGCTCGAACAGGATGCCATTGACTGGATTATTAGATCCAGGTTGACTATGAGTAAGAAGATATCGACCATCTTGGTCGATATTGAAGAGACCGGCCCCTGTGGGTTGGGTAAAGCCCATGCCTTGAGTCTGGTTTCTGGGATTTGATATGTGAGCTTGTTCATATGCTCACAACAACTGGTGTTCTTCCCTGATTTCAGTTGTGATCCCAGATGGGTGAGTGTCTGGGTGGAAGCCACTATGACACAGCAGGAAGATTATCACGTCATTGTGGTGTTCCTCCTCCATGTGCTGAGCTATCTTGTATAGCTCAGTCAGGAGGTGGTATGCCTTGGCTCTGTGTTCAGCTTTGGTGTGGTGATTATTGAGAAGCTTAATCAGCTTCTCCACTTCTCAGGGTGTCATAGGCAGTCCACGGCAGGCTGCCTTGTATACTGGATGGTTGGTTGGGATTTTGAACTCCTGGCCCTTATATTCTGCCATTGCAGCATTGGTAGCAGTGACTCTGGCAAACACAGTGTTGGTTTGCTGCGAATAGTGAACTCATCGCAACAACATGTTCTGCATGATGTTGTTGTTGTGTTCATGGCTGTGGACTTGGCTATGTTGCCATAGCCCCCACATGGGTGGGATGATGCCATTACGACCTGGTAGGTTGTGGATGATAGGTTGGGATGTCAACCTAGAGGTTGACAGTTGGGGTGCCTTCTTCTTTCCCTTTTTGGGTTTAAAGTCTTCAGTGGCATCTTCCTCATTGCTAGAGGACATGGGGGTCATGTCCTCAGCTGTGAGGTAGTTAGGAACAACTTGAGGAGCATCCTCGAGTTTGGTGGGAAGACAGACCAAGATGAGTGGTCCATAGTTGCAGGTAGGGGAGGTGGGACCTGGGATCCCAGGTCCCAATGGTAATTCTTCAGTACATGGTGACTGCTCAGACGTGGTCACCAGGGAGAGCAGGGTGTCATCCATCAGGATGTCATCATAGGGAAGGGTGACATCTGGTTCCAAGGTGACTGACTCATTGGTCATCCTTATGGGAGAGTCTTGTCGTCTTTGTTTAGACAACTTCTTGGATGATGTGTCTTGACTAGTGTTATTTGCACTAGTCTTTGATGAAGTTGTATTTGAGCGAGTGCTTGGGGCACTTGCCTTCTTAGAGGTGATAGGAAATTGCTTAGTCTTAGATGAGGATGTAGATGCAGTGTGAGTCATCAGGGTACTTGCAGCTGATGCGTATGATCTTGGTCAAGCTGATGAGCTCGATGTAGGTTGTTGTGGTTGTAGTGGAGCTGCCACAGCTCCACTAGGAGGTGTTAGAGAGCTGGACAGGGCTCTCTTTTTTGATGCATGGACTGCGGACTCAAGTTCATACTCTCGTGATTGTTGTAAGGTCATGAGAGTATCATTGAGGCATCGAAGGCGTCCTTCAAGGACGCTGATGTGTGCATTTTTGTTTTGTATTATTTCAACAAGTTCAGTAAGAACTTGGTTGATCAACTCGTTGAATGGGTCGATTGTGTCAATGAGGTGGTCATTCAGACCAGCCTCACATAATCAGGATATGAGGTCTGAACTCTGTTCCTGTCACAACCACTTGCGTGTGTCCGCACTTACTTTCCTGCACTTATCTGATGCCCAAAAATCTGATATCTGATGTTCCAATTTCACATGACTCCGATCTGCTCATTCAATTGATGGATTTCTGTCTGCCCTGTTATCCGAACAGGCAGGTGTGTGCACTTGGTTGCTCATGACCACTGCAACAAGTGTTGTTCATTTGCTTTTCCTTTATCATCTCAGATCCTTTACCCTTGCCTCAGTCCATTTGTTCCTTGCTTCCATTCTATGTTTTATTACATTCTGAACAGCCTCCTTTCCATTCTGCCTCCATACCTGTACCTTTCACACACTTCTAGTTTCTACTTTA
Organism: Podaxis sp. AQ799166; assembly: GCA_018524765.1. Classification (NCBI taxonomy): domain Eukaryota; kingdom Fungi; phylum Basidiomycota; class Agaricomycetes; order Agaricales; family Agaricaceae; genus Podaxis; species Podaxis sp. AQ799166. The sequence continues at coordinate 14,705 of JAEUWQ010000140.1, read as the reverse complement.
CCTCTGAAATGTTTTACCTGTTTGTACTCACTTTTGTTCTCCAGTTATTTTCCTGTTCCCTGTTTCCGGTTCTCAACACATATTTAAGCATAGTAGTTTCCTGTATCCGTTTCTTCAGTCTGAATATCAACTTCATTATCCTCTTCCTCCTCTGTTCTGCTCGTCAGTCCTCTGGGTCATCTTCCAACCACTCCTGCTGCTCATCTGCACTCTGTCTCTTGTTCCCTCCGCCTCCAGGTTCTGCCTCTGTCCAAATTGGACCAACATGATACCGGAAGGGCACAGCACATAAGCTGAGGCTGAGGTCTGCTCCCTGATGCCCTAGGCACCTGTCTGGAACATAACAGTATATTCAGACTCTGACTTCTGGTATTGCCATTTTTCTATGACTACCAGAACTATTACTTGCACCACCACTCATTCACAGAACATCACTATCCCCACTCATCCGCTTCCTTCAGGCACTCATTGCCACTCCTCTGCTGCCACTTTTGGCTCCTCCACTCCCCGATTCCCTGCATCCCATTCCAACTCTCAAACCCTTAGTGCTACAACCAAAGAGCCACTCATGGACCAAGAGCCCAATGACTGGGAACTCACTGAATGCCAGTCCAAGGACGTTACAGAGCCCCAACCAGACAATAGAGAATCCTGCGTCCCTGATGACACTCAAGACGAGCTCAAGTACTACAACCTGCCCAATGACCTGAATCTGGCTGACAATGCTGAAGGTCGGGATGATGATCAGGGTGGTGGTGGTCCTCCAGGCGACGACCCTGGTGACAGTGATGGTCCAAGTGACGATGATGGCAATAGCAAACCTGAAGCCCATGGCACTTGGGAACCTCCTGAGGATGATGGTATGCATTTTATGAGAGTCATGGAGAGACTTGCCTGTGGTATCGAATCCAGTGTATGCAACCAATCCATTCCTCCTCCTCCCATCGCACGTCCCGAGAAGATCCAGGCAAAGGAACCCGACACCTTTGATGGATCTAAGCCACACAAGCTTCTGGCTTTCCTTTTCCAGTGTCACATCTATTTTAGGATGAACCCACAACTTTTCCAAATGGAGACTGCAAAAGTTAATTTCACCATTTCTTATCTTTCCAGGTCAGTGTGCCAATGGTTCCAGACCATCTTGGACTCAGAGCCAGATTGGGATCAGATCCCATGGTACACTGACTGGAAACTCCTCTCTGATGAACTCAATCTCTATTTTGGTGCCATTGACCCCATCACTGAAGCCACCAAGAAACTCAAAAACCTCACCATGGCTAACAGGTCACGTATCTCCAAGTATAACATCGAGTTCACTCATCTTGCTGGTCTCCTCAAGTGGCCCAACTCCATTCTCTGTCATTGCTACTACTGTGGTCTTCTGGACCGAATCCAAGATGCCCTCATCTTGCTTCCAAATGGCAAACCCACCTCCTATGCTGACATGCACACCGCTGCAATGTGCATCAACAATCACTACTGGGAACACTAACTTGAGAAGAGCTGGGCTGGTAACCAGTCTGCAGCACTCCACAACAAACAGGAGACTCCACAACATTCCTCTGACAAGGGCAAGGGCAGGAACCCACCTCTGACTGCCAAATCTGGCAACAGCAATAACTCCACAAATGCGCCCCAGCAGTCCGGTAAAGGATTCCATTCTGCCAAGCCCACTCCATCCACCAATCAGCCTTCGTCTTCATCCTCATCTTCATTTCTGCCCAAGTCGCTCTCCAACAAGCTTGGAAAGGATGGTAAGTTGACCCCCCAGGAATGCCAGCATTGCATCAACAACAAGTTATGTCTCTTTTGTGGTGAACCAGGTCATTGGGTCAACAACTGTCTGCAGAAATCCACTAACAAGGCTAAGGCTCACAAGGCCACTGTGGATGCCCCTCCCACTTCAGGTCCCCCTTTGGAGGGCTTGAAAAAATAGAGGGCGGTCCTCAGGACTCCACACAGACTGGGGGCCATGTTGATCTCCTCTGTGCACCAGGGAGTTTCTGCCTCAATGCATCCACTCTTTCCAATCCTAATGCTTTGTATCTCAAGTTCACTTCATCTCTATTTTCTTCTCCTTCGTCCAACTCTCCTTTCTTCGTCACTGCACTTGTTGACAGTGGTTCTACTCACTGTTTCATTGACTCTGGTTTAGTGCACAAATTCGACATTCTGACTTTGTCTATCGCTCCGGTGGAACTTCACTTATTTGATGGCTCTTCAAATTCCTTTATCACTCAGTCTGCTTCACTTCCTGTAACCTTTGATACTGGTGAATGTATGAACCTTGACCTGTATGTTACCCAGCTTGATTCTGCTTGTTCAGTGGTTCTAGGACACAACTGGCTCACCCACCACAATCCATCAATTGATTGGGTTTTGGGCCATATCACTTTCTGTGCCCCTGGCAATGCAAATCTCACACCTTCTGTTTCCATACATGCATCCTCCGTTTCTGTGGAGTCACTTACCACTGTTCTGGATCTGGTTTCATCTCCAACTCCATTCTCCAACTCCACTTCCTCCTCTCCTGTGAAGCCTGACATCCATCTCATCAATGCTGCAGCATTCATGCGCACTTCGCATCTTCCAGGTTCATACCACTTCACCCTTAATCTCTGCTCTGCTGCCATTTCTGCTTCTGCTGCCTCCACTGAAGAGCCTACCGATCTTTCCAAAGTTCCCACCAAGTATCACAAATTTGCCAACGTTTTCAGCAAAGCCTGTGCTGACTCCCTTCCTCTGCACCATCCTTTTGACCTCAAGATCAATCTAGAGGAGGGTGCTTCTCCCCCAGTCAGAACAGTTTATTCGTTATCACAGGTTGAGCTGGAAGCGCTCCAAGAGTTTATTGATGAACATTTGTCAATAGGCTTTATCTGTCCCTCCACCTCTCCACATGGCGCCCCTGTTCTTTTTGTCAAGAAGAAAGATGGATCCCTCTGACTTTGTGTCGATTTCTGAGGCCTCAACTGTATCACCAAGAAGGATCGTTACCCACTTCCTCTCATTTCCAATCTCCTCGACTTGCCCCACAAGGCCTGCATTTATACGAAGATTGATCTCTGTCACGCTTATCATTTGGTCTGGATCGCTGAAGGTGATGAATGGAAGACTGCATTCTGAACCCGCTACAGCTCGTTTGAATGGCTCGTCATGCCTTTTGGTCTTACCAATGCTCCTGCTGCTTTCCAACAATTCATGAATGATATCTTCAAGGATTTGCTTGATGTGTGCATCACTGTCTATTTGGACAACATCCTGATCTACTCTGACAACCCGTCCGAGCACCACAAGCATGTCTGGGAGGTCCTCAAATGTCTTTGCAAAAATGGTCTTTATGTATGCACTGATAAATGCAAGTTCGACTCTGATACTGTTGAATACCTTGGTTACATCCTATCTCCCGAAGGTCTCAAGATGTCTGAGGACAAGGTCAAGATCATCCAGGAGTGGCCCAAACTGAAGAAGGTTAAAGACATTCAGTCTTTCCTTGGGTTTGCAAATTTCTACTGCTGTTTCATCCATGTGTACTCTGACATCATTGTTCCGCTTACCTGTCTCACCCAGAAAGGTACTACATGGAATTTTGGTGATGAAGCCCACAAATCATTCAACACCCTCAAGGAAGCCTTTACCACCACTCCAGTGCTCACTCATTGGATCCCCGACTCCCAAATCATCATCGAGACTGACACTTCTGACTATGCCCTAGCTGCAATTCTCTCCATTGTCACTCCAGATGGCGATATACATCCTATAGTGTTCCACTCCTGCACATTTTCCACTTCCGAGCTCAATTATGACACCCATGACAAGGAACTCTTGGTGATCTTCAAAGCCTTCTGCATTTGGTGACATTACCTTGAAGGCTCCACTCTTCCGATAGATGTTGTCACAGATCACAAGAACCTTGAGTATTTTTGTACCACAAAGGTTTTGACCCGACACCAAGCCCACTGGTCCGAATATCTTTCCCAATTCAACCTTGTCATCTGTTTCTGCCCTGGTTGCCTTGGAACAAAACCAGACGCTTTGACTAGATGATGGGACATCTACCCTAAAGGGGGGAATAGTGACTACTCAGTGGTCAATCCACACAATTTCCAGCCTGTATTCACTCAAGAACAGCTTGCTGCCTCTGTCTGCACTACCTACCTCTACACTCTGACCCTTCATGCTGCCGTGGTCATGGATATGTTTAAACTCCATTCCGATATCCTCACTGCTCTTCCTAACAACCCAATTGCAGCTGAGCACCTCGCTAACCCTGAAGGACATTGGTCTGTAGATTCTGATGGCTTCTTACAACTTGATGACAGGATCTATGTACCCGACTCCAACAACCTCTGCCTCCGCATCTTGCAGTACCACCATGACCATGCTCTAGCTGGTCATTTCAGCCAGAACAAAACCCTAGAACTGATCCAACGTGATTATACATGGCCTGGTATCTGAGACTTCGTCAAGGAGTTCTGCAAGAGTTGCATGACATGCATGTGATCCAAACCTCAACATCATTGGCCATATGGGAACCTCAAGCAGCTCCTGATCCCCAAACACCCCTGGGACTCAATTTCCATAGACTTTATCGAGAAACTTCCCTCTTCCTCTGGTTATGACACTATCCTCGTAATTGTTGACTGCCTCACGAAGCAAGCAATCTTTGTTCTGACACATGATACCATCACTTCTGCTGAGCTCACCCGATTATTTGTCCTACATGTATTTTCCAAGCATGGTGTTCCTTCACATGTTACCTCCAACTGTGGTTCTGAGTTTGTATCACACTTCTTCTGTTCCCTTGGTCAAGCTCTCGACATGAAGCTTCACTATACTTCCGGATACCATCCCAAAGGTGACAGACAGACGGAATGAACTAACCAGACCTTGGAACAGTACCTCCACATTTATTGCAACTACCAACAGGACAACTGGGCTGAACTCCTTCTGATTGTGGAGTTTGTGTTCAACAATGCCCTGAGTGCAACTACAGGTATCTCTCCCTTCTTCACGAACAAAGGTTACCATCCGAATATCACTGTTCATCCCGAACATGATCTTGCTTCTGCCTGCGCCCAACAATTCACTGTGGACCTTGATGAGCTTCATACTACTCTGAAATCCGAGATTGCTCATGCCCAGCATAGATACCAAGTTTCTGCTGACTCCTGTCGCCTTCCAGCTCCTGATTTCAAGGTTGGAGACAAGGTATTCGTCAAAGTGCAATTCTTCCATACTATGAGGCCTTCGAAGAAGCTTTCCGAGAAGTACCTAGGTCCCTACGAGATCATCTCCCAGGCCGGCTTGCACCTGTTCACAATCCAACTACCTGATTCCATGTGCGCTGTCCATCCCGTCTTCCATGTTTCTATGCTTGAGCCTGCCACTCCAAACCCAATTCTGAATCGTACTGAACCTGCTCCTGCACCTGTTATTATCGACAGCAAACCTGAATATGAAATTGCTCGGATTGTTGACTCGAAAATCAATCATTGCAGGGCATGCAAGTTATTGTACAAAGTTATCTGGTTAGGTTATGAGGATACCGACAAGGAATCCTCCTGGCTACCTGCTATGGAGCTAGAACACACCGCTGAACTTGTAGCTGACTTCCATGCTGCTTATCCCACAAAGCCTGGTCCTCTTTCCACCCTCTCATTTTCGTGCTAAGTTTCCTTTTCTATTGTTCTTTTACTTATTATTTCTTCTTAGTTTCCAATTTTCATTTCCATTTTCTTTTCCTTGCTTTCACACTTTCTGGAACCAAGAAAACTGCCAATCATATTTACAAGACATCCAATGACATGCAATACTACATTCCAAGAAAATGAACAAACTCTGCATGAGGGCACTAGGAGGCGAGGGGACTCATGGGCCCTTTTGGACCTGCCTCGATGAACCTCTTCTGCATCCCTCTGGATCCTCCTGATGATGCACCAGCTCGAGATCCCGCATCATCTCCATGTTCCACTCCATCGTCGCCCACATCGCTTCTGTCGCCTCCATGTTCTGATCCATCGCCTCCACCATCTGATCCATCAAGCACGTGATAGTCTGCTGCAGTGATTGATTTGACTTGATGCCCTGCTCCAGAGTGGTCTGCAGACAGTCGATTGCCTGCCAATTCTGGTTGTGTGACTCCTGCATCATCGCCAGCTCATTGGAGAACTGCTCAATTGTAGAACTGAGGTATTTCATCTCCTGTGCATGTTGGTGGGATTGCAGAGATGAGGGGGACTATTGGATTTTGTCAGCTTTCATTATTCCCTGTACCAGATGCACTCACCAGAGATAGCTCCCACCTGGCTTTGGCCTCCTCATGCTGAGGACTCTTAATTGGTATCAGAGCTGGCTGAGAAAACAACAACAGGGTCCAAGTGACTGCTGAAGAGCTCGATGGAGTCCACACCATCATAGATGCAGGTGGCAAGAAGGCTGGAGTTGTTAACCCAACCAGATGTCTGAAACCACTCCTCCCAGAGCTCAATGCCATGCCCGATGTCACTCCCAAAGCCACTGATGATCCCCCAGTCTTCTTCCTAGGCACAGGCAGCACCGTTGACCTTGTACCCCTGGATAGATTGCACCCAACGTGTCCCCACTTGCATTCGTTACAGGCCGTCCCCAGATACCCGCGACACACCAATCCCTTCTCTGAGCACCTCTTACATGGCACTGGCAGGATACCTCCCTCACCCACTCCTGAGCTCGAACCACCCAATTGCAAAGGCATGGGTGGAACTGCAACATGCGACATTGTAGGACCTGACGGAGCTACTCGTTGTGAACTCCATAACACCCACTGACCGATTTGCACGCTCAGAGCTGGAGTATCTGGCCCTTCATCGTCATCTTCTCCCTCCAGACTCTCTGCTCATTTACTCTTCGACTTCTTCTTCATCTTTTCCCACACAGCTGCTTGACTACCTTCTGACTCCCAATGATGCTTGCTCGCATCTCTGCTTTCACTCGCATTGACTTCCATAGCTGCTGAGGACTCGTCTGGGAACCCAAGCATCGCACGTTGCTTTGGGGTGAGCTTGCTGAGGTCAACAGTGACTTGGCTGGGCTGGGAAGGCATGAGGGTATGAGGGGAAGACTGGAACAAAAATTTTTTTGATGAGTTCTGACCCAGATACATGTTTTGATGACTCCTGATCACTTAGGCTTCGTTTCCGAGTCAGCTGCCTCAAGGCCTCAAGGGCTCGGCCTTAAGGGGGGAATACTGTCACAACTGCTTGTGCGCATCCACACTTACTTTCCCACACTTATCCAATGCCCAAAAATCCAATATCCAATGTTCCAATTTCACACGACTCCGATCCACTCATTCCGTTGATGGATTTCTGTCCGCCCTGTTATCCAAACAGGTGGGTGTGCACACTCAGTCGCTCATGACCACTGCAACAAGTGTTGTTCATTTGCTTTTCCTTTATCATCTCAGATCCTTTACCCTTGCCTCAGTCCATTTGTTCCTTGCTTCCATTCTACATTTTATTACATTCCAAACAGCCTCCTTTCCATTCCACCTCCATACCTGTACCTTTCACACGCTTCTAGTTTCTACTTTACCTCCAAAATGTTTTACCTGTTTGTACTTGCTTTTGTTCTCCAGTTATTTTCCTGTTCCCCATTTCCAGTTCTCAACACATATTTAAGTGTAGTAGTTTCCTGTATCTGTTTCTTCAGTCTGAATATCAACTTTGTTATCCTCTTCCTCCTCTGTTCTGCTTGTCAGTCCTCTGGGTTGTCTTCCGACCACTCCTGCTGCTCATCCACACTCTGTCTCTCGTTCCCTCCACCTCCAGGTTCTGCCTCTGTCCAAATCAGACCAACACAATACTGGAAGGGCACAGCACATAAGCTGAGGCCGAGGTCCACTCCCTGACACCCTAGGTGCCCATCTGGAACATAACAGTTCCTTGTATTGTTGTTGGAGCAGATCTTGCTCTGAGGTGTGTTGTTTACCTTTTGCTCTTGATGATCCAGGTGTCATCGAGGGTGTGGAGAGAGCTAGTTGTCGAGTGTATTCACTCAGCATGTTTGGGTAGTGATGGGCCAGCTGGGGTGCAGTTGGTGGTGGTGGGTAATGGAATGGCATTGCCAACAGTTGTGGGTATGTCGGTGGCAGAAGGGGGTAGTATGCAGGGTTTGGATAACCCTGCAGATAGGGATTGAATTGGGGGTGGCTGAATTGTTGATTTGGCCACTGTTCGAATTGGGGTTGTGGATGCATCGACATTGGTATCATCAACAATAGTGTGCAATGAGGGTCCTGGGATCCTTGCTGGTGTTCAGGATGGCTCATGAATGTTGGAATGGGGTCTGAGGTTGTGTCCATCAGCTCCCTCCCCCTCCCAGGACCTGTCAAGGGTCCTTGAAATGTGGGTGTTGGTGTAGAGCCACTTGCACTGCTCTGCTGAGGCATATTGGTTGGTAGTTGTTGTGGTTGCTGCAGGTGTTGGGGGTTCATGGTGGTGGTTGGAGGAAGAGAAAAGGCGACCTGCAGAAGTCGCTGTTGGTAATATATTATGAGATTCTCAGGGTCAAAGTTAATCTCTTCGACCTGATTTGTGCCTACCATTTCTGGTAGGCTGTGATCGGAGTTGAAGGTGTTGGACCTTTGACACCCCCTGCAGCTCCAGATACCTATCCAACACTGCGAGTTCTTCACAGTGTTGTAGGGGTTCCCAAGTGGTGTCACCCATACTCCACTGAACCTGGAATTCAATCCTGCCATCATTGTTAAACTGATGGCTGATGATCTCATTGATGAACCATTCATGTTCATTGTCAAACCTGAAGTCATACGGCTCGGGCTGTGATTGCTCCAGAAATAATGCATTGTCTGAGGCATGGTATGGTCTCAGGAGGTTTACATGGAATACTGGGTGAATCTTCTGGCATATTAATGCAGGAGGTAATTCCAATGTATAATTGGAAGTCTCTGGCTTCGATTCTAGGACTCTGTAGGGTCCTATAAACTTTGGACAGAGCTTTTGGGCTCTGTCTTTTGGTAATGCAAGGTTCTGTGTGGAAAGGTAGACTAAGTCTCCTTTCTCAATGCGAGGTTCTGGTCCTTGCCTCTTGTTTGCATTGCAGGTTTGGAAGACCCATGATTCTATAATTGCATCATGTGCTGCTGCTAAATTTAGCAAGGCTGCCTCCACAAAGGTTTTTACCCCTTTGTGGACAGTTTCAGCATTACAGCTGTCCCATATCATGGACAGCATATATCCATAGTTCAGTTTGAAAGGAGCGTATTTCATGGTTGACAAAATGCTTGAGTTGATTGCAAATTCTGTTAATGGTGCCTTATCAACCCAGTTGGTTTGGTCATGGTGTACCGTTGCATGGAAGATCTGCCCAATATTGCAATTCATTTGCTCAGTTTGACCATCCATCTGTGGGTGGAAGGATGTTGACATTAGGAGCTTGGCTCCTAGTAGCTTGTGGAGTTCTCTCCACCAGGTGGATGTGAACTTTGAGTCTCAGTCACTTACAATCAAGCTCAGTAGGCCATGCAAATGTATGATATCCCATATGTATATCCATGACAGCTCTGACACTGTCATTCTAGTGTGCACTGGTATTAGGTGCACCATGCTTGTCATTCAGCACATGACCACCCATAGGTAGTTAAAGCCTTTGGATTCTGGGAATGGACTGACAAAGTCCATCCCAATTGAGTCCCAGGGTTTGATAGGGACCAGTAGAGAATGTAACTCTCCACTGGGTTTTGTGTTCAATGTCTTGGTTTGAGCACACATTTCACAAGTTCCACAAAACTTGCAACAATCTTTTACCAATGAGGGCCACCAGTACCATCTGTGAACATACTCTGCCATTCACTGGTCACCTAGGTGTCCCACAATTCCATGGGCCTTCGTCAGTACCTGGGTTATGAGTCGTCTGTCATTTGGGATGCATGCGACTTGGTCTCCTAGGGGAGTTTTCTTCATGATCACTCCCCAGTTATCTACAGAGAAGTCCCTATACTTCTCTGGGGATTGTTTGACTGTACTCATTAGTGAGTCTGAGTTATAGCCAGCAACGACTTTGTCAATGAAGTTGTCTCCAATGATGAAGCTGGTGGTGCTGCCAGTTGTAGTGAGTGATTCACCAAGAGTTACTTCCTTGGTCTTGCATTTTTGAGCTAAGTGTTTTGCTTGGCCAATCTCAGGTTCTACAGTGCAGTGGGCAGCTGCCTCTTGAAGCTCTTCAGCTTCAATTTCTCATTGTTCATGCTTTTCTTGAAGTCTGGCACTTCACCTGACTCCTCCATTATTTATGGCTGCCAGTCAGTCTTGCAGGGATTGTATCTCTGCTCATCTTGGTACTGGCAAGTCATCTCCTTCGGGGTCGATGTGAAAGTTGGCTTGTATGTATTCCCCAATGGGATGCTCTTCCCCAGGTTGATCACTCTCATAGTATCACAAGAGGCAGTTGGCAATTTTGTTGTGTTCTCCTTTAACATAGGTTATGTCAAAGTCAAACCTTGACATGTAGTCAAGCCATTGCCATTGTTGGCTTGACAATTTCAATTGAGTTTTGAAAAACTCAAGTGCTTTATGGTTGGTGATAATGTGGATTTGATAACCCACCAACTTATCCTCCCACTTCAGTAGTGCTTCGAGGATAGCCAACATCTCAAGTTTGTGCACAGCATAGTTCTGCTGTGCTGCAGAAAACTTTTTGGACATGAATCCTGCTGGGCGACAGTCCACCCAGCTGGGGCCTTGTCCATACATGGCACCTACCCCAGTTTTTGAAGCATCACAGATAACCCATATGGGTTCTCCGTTCTTCAGTTCTATCAGTCAGATCACAGGTGTTTTACAACAGATACACTTGATCATATCAAAGCATCTCTGGTGTAATGGTCGCCAGTGGAATGGTGTTCCATTCTGCATTATGGCCATTAACAGGCCAGTATACGCAGTTACATCTGGTAGAAAGTTGGACATGTAGTTGACGAGTCCAACGAATTTCTGCACATCATTATAATTGTGAGGAATCCTCCACTTGTGAATCCAGGACAGTTTATCAGTATCAGGGTGAATACCATTATCGTCTATTACATGACTGAGGCACTCCACTTGGTCAGCATACAATTCTACCTTTGATTCTTTGATGTAGAGCTGTTGTTGGTGGAGTCAGTTTAATATGAGCTGTATATGCTGCTCGTGTTCCTCCACAGAATTCGAGAATATGAATATATTGTCCAGGTATACATGGATGAACATGCCAATGATGTCCCTAAATATAGCCATCATCAATCTTTGGAACATGACAGGTGCATTACAATCTCCTTGTTGCATAATATTGCTGATGTATGTTCCCATGATGGTGGAGAATGCTGTCTTCCCCACATCCTCAGGTCAAACTCTGACCTGTTTGTATGCGTCAGTCAAATTGATCTTAGAGCAGTACTTCACTCTAGCTACATCTTTGTGGATCACTTCTTGATCAGGTAAAGGTGTTACATCCTTTACAGTATTGTCATTTCACTCTTTTGTGTCGACAACTGTATGCAGTCATCCATCCTTTTTGGGTATGCAAAGCAGAGGTGCTGCTTGTACTATGTTGTGGGGTTCCCACCATCCCACATCAACGTAACAGTTGAGTTTCTCATGAAACTCCTCCCATAATGACTGAGGGCAGCGAGGCAAGCAATAATTATACTGCTTGCTTTCATCAATAATGTGAATTTCATGATTCACTTCTCAGAAAGGGGGCAGGTGGAGTGGTGTCCCCTGCATCATGTCATTATAGTCATGTAACAATCACTGTTTGATCTGCAGTATGTTACACTGGTTGGGATCTTCAGCCGATCTCCTCTGTTCAAATTGAACATGTGTGTCCTCAATTCTTTTCATACAGTTGTCCTCCATCAGTAAGCGCACGACTGTCATGCTATGGATGTATTCCCTGAGGTGTTTCTTAGGATATCATATCCTAGTAAACTCCTCTGCATGAACTACATCATCCAGGTTACTGGGAGTATACCCTGTAGACATCAAGTATTCGTCTGCTGGTCGCTTCATAGACCAGATGCCTGATACCATGGCATTCCATTCATCTGGCATCTGAGGGTCATAGTACCAATCATACATGGCGTTGATGACAGGTGGGTCTAGGAGTTGTTTTTGACAAGTCAGGAGCTCGTCTTCAACAGAGATGATTGGGTGGAACTTTGGTCCATTTGCATATCGTGGTCAAAGGAGTTTTTCTCCTTTGTCATCATTCTTTATTGTCAAGGGGATCTCCTCAACTACATGGTGGCAGTTGTGAGGAAGCATTTCCCTAATGTGCTCACCACTCTCCTTGGTGACGTCTTCTACCATCACTTGTTTCTCCATAGTTCCCTTGCTACCATATAGTCATGTCAACTGATATTTATTGGTCATGCGATGATGGTGGAGCCGAGTGTCAGAGTTACTGATGATATCAATGGCTGGTATGCTGACTCCATCGACAATAACAACTCAATTTTCAAAATCAAGTTTAACCTTATGTTGGTGCATAAAGGGGGTTCCAATAATCATGTCATAGCAGTCAAAGTTTGCTATGTCAAGGTAAGATGAGGTTTTTACTGGGCCGACTGCCAATTCAGCAGTCGTGCTGTACTTCACAGTAGATCTGCTACCAACTGTGCCCAGTTGGAGCATGTGAGGGTCTACCAGTTCACTGACTTTGATGTCAGTGATCTGGGCAAAGGCCAGGGTCACCCCAGAGGTAGTACTCCCAGAGTCCCAAAGTGTCCAGGCTTCAATGCCATTAACACTAACAAACAAGGCAAGACACTGTTTCTCATTCAGAGCAACCTGCAGTCATAAGATTTTTCCCTTGTTGGTTCGAAGAGTTATTTTTCAGACCCATTGTTCCTGACACCTGTCATCTCCAGGGTAGTCTGTAAGCACTGTCAATTTGCTCACTATGTCAGTATCATTGATTGCCGTGAAGAGGCTCATCTCTTCGTTGTCTGACCCATAATCAGATTTGATGATGGTTACTTTGGCATACTCATCCTCAGAAGTATGCGTTGATGAATGGTTTTTTTCAATGTCATACTTGTCTCCTGCATATTCAGGTTGAAAATCTTCAGCCTGCTCATCATCTTCCTTTTCAATGTGAGACATACTGTCTTCAGGTAGAGCAGTATGAGCGGCTCAGATTTGTGAAGGCTTCCCCTTCAACGGACATTTATCTGAGTTTGCATAATGATCACTGCCACAGCGATAGCATTTCACTGTGTCACTAGTTTTCTTCATATTGTGATCCTGTGGTTTCTCAGATTGCCATTGTTCAGGGCGACTACCCGACCTGTTCTCTGGTCGGGGTTGTTTGAATTGGTAGCTATTTGAGAAAGGCTGAATTTCTCGAATATGAATCTGTTTTCATCCATTTGCTATCTTCTTGGGAATGAATCCTGTTTGAGTTTTGGGTTGATCTCAAATAGGCACTGGGCAGTTATTATGCATTAAGGGCTCTACTCCCCTAGTGTTCAGCTGAAGGGCTTGATGATAATATGATGTCAATTTCCATCGACTTTCATATGAGACCGTGTAGGCAAGGAACTCGTCTAGTGAGTTCACTTCAGGGGATAGACCTCGATTAAACAATAGGTCTGTCCTCATGTCCTCAGGTATTCCTTCCAGGAATAGCTCAATGAGGGTATAATCATCAGGGTGCACAGTCATACACTGTGTGTTATCCATTATAGTGTCATAGTACCCTTGTACTCCAATGCGAGGGTTGTATCAGACCCATTTGAGTCCTTCCCTTGCTTTGTGCATGGAAGTGGGTAATATGAAGTGATCATATAATGCAAGGATCACTTCCTCAAAGGTCCAATCGAATTTAGTTCAATTGACATTTATAATGTGCTGGACAATCATTCGTTTGGCTTTGCCAGCTAAATGGTATGGTAAGGTGTACAGGCATAGCCTGTCCCTTGCATGATCCATCCCACCTAGACCTTTTAATGCAAGGTCTAGGCAGAGTGCAGATACAAAATTTTCGAGGTCACTAAACCTTGGACTTCCACTGTAAGGCTCCAGGCCTTTCTCAGTGGGGGGTTTCCCATTTCCAGGCCTGTACCCTTCTGGGAATTCGAAGGGTTGTGAGAGATATTCTTGAATGGTCACACTCAACTGTTCATGCATCAGTTGAGTGTGATTGCGAATGGTGTTTACAACTCCTGGGGACCCAAAAGTTGGCAGCATGTTTCTGACAAGGGAGTATCCTCACCTAGGTCTTTCGGGGGGGTGATACACCTCCTCCTCTTCTTCAATGTCATCTTCTTCCTGCAAGGTCCCTTGACCAGTCAGTGGTCGAGGTATCCTAGGAGGGTTTGTTGGAGGGGTAATTGCTGTTGCCCCTCGTGGTGTCATGGGTGGTGTCATAGATGGCTGTGATGACAATTGGCATGGATATAATGCTCCTCATCTTAAGTCGTCATCTTTGAGGGTATCTCCATCTTTGAGGGTATCTCCATCTACAGGGGTTGTCCCTATAAAGCGTATGCCTTGGGTGATAATCTTTGACCATCTGAACAGTCAAAGGTCCTCATTCTGCATTCACTGGAGTGCTACTCTATCACTCCAGTATTTGGCATGTCCAACATTAGTTTTGGAGGGGCCTGCATTAGTTTTCTTGTCCTCCTTGACTTTGTTCAAGTCAGGATCAATTTTGACAGA